>APFE030460438.1:23861-65840 GCA_000404065.3 Pinus taeda
GGGTGTACAAAACTTCCTGGGGTATACATCCAGCTGAAACAAAGACCTCTGAACAATCATGCTCCACACACAACATGAACCTACTTCATAAAAGCCACATTCATAATGTTTTCCATGCATTTTATCTCAAGAAAGTGTTGGGTAAGCATTAGCAATCATAAACAACATTCCCTATATTACATGAGAAAGGAAATATCATTATAAAACCATAAAGTATAATTACCAATAGAGAAAGTAAATTACATTTCCAAATAATTAAAAAATACCTCATTAAATGAAAAAACCTATGAGCAGAAAATGCATCTTGGAATATATTATAACAAATAAATAAAAATATTTCAAAGTCAAAATGAAATATGAGTTTTAAACCCAAATCATATTAAGCTACTCCACGCATTCATTGTAATCATCTATTCATTAATGAAAAATTATTTGTTCATTAGAATATTACATTGTGCTCTTATGCATACAATTGTTTATTATAGAAACCTGCTCATAAAATCCACTTTGGATTTTCCCCACCTTTTCCCTAGTAATAGGTATTCCCTTTCTCATGCAATATCATGAAAACATTGTTGTATTGACTCTTTAGTATTTCTTATTTCAGCGTCTATGGATAGAGAAGCTAAATAGTCTCCACTTTTGTAGATAGAAAATTGTAGTTGATTGTAGGTATGACAACGCACTCAATGGCAAAATTTCCAAATGGCCAATTTGAATTTAGTGCAAACATTCAACAGAAAATTATAAAAGATACCCCACACAAACGCTTAGTAAATTGTCTTGAATATAGAGAAATTCAATAGTCTTGAACAATAGAGTAATACCAATGGAATCTTTCTTTCCTTTATAGCAACATATCATTCTATCTTCCCAATTCATATATTATAACTAAGAATTCATGAGATTTAGTTGTTACCTTATTATTCTCCTCAATCATGAAAATATATGGAAGGACATAACATGTTTATAGATTTATAAAATATTTATGGAATCATACCTCTATAATAACTAATAGAATGACTGTTGGAAATATTGAGGGAGGGGGTGAATATATTTCTTTTCAATTGCTACTTTTACCAATTATATCACTTATATTTAGGACACAAAATGAACAATAATAATAAATTCTTTTATTAATTTCTTCTTTACAATAAATCAAGTAAAATATATGTAGGGCTCCAACCCTAGATGAAGACACTAATATTCAATCTCCCAGGCTCCAACCTGTATTTTCCAAGCATCGACTTGGACTTCCAAGGCTCCAACCTTCTCAATTTTGAGGCACAAACCTCAAGGACTCCAACCCTATATCTGGTTCAGGCTCTGACCTAGTTTCTTGAGGACTCTAATCCTCTAGTGTTCCAACCCTATCCTCCAAGGCACCAAACTTGTATTTTTGAGGCTCTAACCTCTTAGGCTCCAACCCTTACTTTACTTCGTCAAGATGTATTTGTTTATACTTCATGGCTCCCAATGCCTTCTTCAACAAACCTTGTCAATCTTCAATTATGCCTTCCCTTAGTCTCCACTTCACGTCATCAATGACAACCTTGTCTTCTTAGAACGTATTTCCGCTACTCTTCATGTCACCTAAAAAAATATCCAAGGTTACATCATGATGGCTTTAATGCATCATGGTATTCAATGATCTCCAAAAATCTTCAATATGCTGCTTCACAAAGTTCTCCAACTCTTCCCTATTGTGTTCTCAAGAGAAGACTTCACCAAACTATATTTGTTCAATCCCAATAAATCAACACTTCAATCAAGACAAATACGATAACTTTGACCACAATAACTTCAGCCACAACAATTACTGTAGCTTCAACCACAACAACTTCAACTATGGAAGTTGCGACAACTTCGACCGCGACAACTATGATAGCTTCAACTATGGAAGTTGCAACAACTTCGTCCATGACAATTATGGTATTTGTGATAGCTTCGACCATGACACATACAACATCTTATTTGCTCCTAGCTCAAACCTGTGGGAGACTATTTAACCCAAGAATAATTCCACAAATTTATCTTCCTAGCTTTTCTAGGCTGCAACTGCTTCTCCACCCCTTGTCTTGTCTCCACTAAAAAATATGAGCTTGAATGGAAAAATTTAGGTTTATATTTATAGTGTTTTTTCCATATTTCTAGAAGGGACATGTATCTTTTCCTTGGGACAGTTTAACAAGTTTTGACATATGTTGATTTCAAAAATTGATTTCTCTTCAATAGTAAGGAATTTCGGGGCATGTAATAGCTTGTTAAAATGAGGAAAAAATCCTCTACACTCCTATGCCATTCCCATCATTAAATAGGGTCATTTTACCACCAATAAATTTATTTTTGTGAGACTGTCATTATTATTTTATTTATGGCAGCCATTAGGATTTTAGTTTTAGGCATCCAATGTTTAGGACTCCTTGTTTATAGAATTAGGTCATCAAGCTAATTAGTATTAGGGATTTTTTAAATGTATCATGGGAATAAAAAATATTAGGGTGCCTTTTCAATATTTATTCATGGGCATATTCATTTAAGGCTTCATCATCAATGACTTAAGGCTTTTCATGGACACTAGGGAAAGGGCTTCTTCATTAGGATTAGGGCTTCATACACATAGGCTTCCATTCATGTATCTTAAGGGCATCATAAGTATTAGGACTTGCATCAATGTGTTAGGTCTAAGGCATCCTCTAGAGTATTATGGACATTTAGATCATGCATCACAGATCTAGGGCATAAATGTACTTAGGGTTTTGTCATGTAGTTAGGGAAACATCATGAAAGGGTTTAAGGCATGTATCACAAGAATATTTTCCATCTCCAACAATGCTATATTGACATCAATGAAAACCTTGAACAAAAATGTCCCCCTTTTTCATTGATGGAAATATTCTTTCCCTTCCAATATTTTCTCCCCCTTTGATATCAATGGAAAATGGGGTTCCCAAGTACTCCCCCTATTAAGTTGATTCTCTTCATCATATTTTCTTCATCAATAATAGTTATTCATAGGTATGTTTCTCCCCTTGTTATGGTGCTCTTCCTTCTGAAAATGTGATCCATGATAGATGTTTTTACATTTCTTCATGTGATGAACCAACTCCCCCTGCCTTTATAAACTCCTTTAGCTTAAGAAATATTGCTTGATTTGTGATCAAATGGAATAAATCTTCAACAATAGTCCATCCGATGAGCAAGGGATCATGTTCTTCAATATAGTTTCTCCCGAGAGATGATCTATCAAAGGATGATTGTCCATGAGTGACTCATGAAGGATTTCATAGGGCCCTTTCACAGATAGCTTCTACAAGAATAATCCCAAGCTCCCCCTAACTGTATGGTCTGCATTTTAGCAGAGTTTCATCATCAAACACTTGGACTATCACATCTTTCAAGGATGTATTCATAAAATCAACAACATGTGTTGTTGGCTAGAGTGTCCAAGAGACGTTTAGATCCAATTTGCCTCTTTCTCCATATTTGTGTAACTTTATTTTCTGGCTTGGTTATCATGGTTATAGCTTGTGTAGGGACCCAAGTCAAGTTACAATCACATGCCATATGTCCAATGTTATGGAAATTGAAGCACTCCATCTTGTTTATGAATGAGTAATCATGGCTTATTCTTGCAAAATTGCTTCTAGAATATTAACGGGGACCATTATATTGTCTTTGTGATATGCCCTACAATTTTTTTCCATGTGCCCAAAGTTTGTACAAGAATAGCAATAACAAAGAAATATACTTTGGTACCTTGGATATGAAGATTTACTTGATGTAATTCTGAATTATTTTTTCCTTGGGATTCTTTGATGATATTCATTGCCCTTTGTATCCTTGACACCATTTGCAAGTCTTCTTGGAGTAGGATATCTTTCAATGTGTTCTTGACTCTTCTCCTTGCCTTTGCTGGAACTGGGAGAATCAAAATTTATTCTAGGCTTCCTCACATCCTTGTTGTTTGATGCAATAGGGTTTACATCATTATTTCTTGAGGATTCACCTCCATAACCGAGACCTGATTTATCAAAGGGAGATCTTTGATGACTTAGGATGTCATCTAAGGTTTGAGAAATCTTCAATTTCTTATTCAGCAAGTCAACTTCCTTTTTGAGAAAGACAATTTATTCTTTCATTTTCTTGCATTCTTCATCCTTACTTGATAGTATGATCTCAATTTCTTCCTTAATATTGGTTGTTTCACATGATTGGGTCTTAAGAGAAGTGATTTATGATATTAACTTGGTGATGTCATCATTCTTTTCTTTTAGTTGGCATGTCATGGTGTTTCTCTCCTTTTCTGCTTTGTCAACTTGTCCTTCTATGAATGCCAAAGCTTCCATCACCTTATTAGCTCCTTGTTCTTATTCCCTTGCTTCTTCTAGTTGATATATAAGGGAGGAGACCTCTTCCTCGTATTGACTAGTCTCTGCTTAAAGTTTGTTTAAACTCTTGAGTCTTTGTTCAAGGTAGCTTGAAAAAGTTTCTTCCCCTTTATTTTCCTTATCTAATTGATTTGTCATGCATATGACTTCATCATGATGATTTCTTTTGTTTTAATGAAATTCCTCCTTAAGCTTAGTGATCTTCTCATCACTTTCTTGTAATTGAAGCTTGAAAAGGTAAACTTACTTCCTTGTCTTGTCTTGGTTACCACCTTGCACTTTCTTCTTAAGTTCCTCATTTTACTTTTTCAAACTATTAATCTCTTCCATGACAGCTATAAGTTTAGTCACGAGATCTTCTTCAAAGTCTTCTTTACTTTCTTCTTCTTCTAGGTCTTCTATGGCCTTGATGTCATCACTCTTATTTTCAGCTTCCTTGATAGGTTCTAGATTTCCTTCTTGATTTCCATCATCTTCTTAACTAGAGGTCATGGTCAATGCTCCTTTTAAGTGAAGGTCATGAATTGTGTCCCATATATTTTTTGCTAACAAACATTTCTCCAAATTGGCCTTCATAGAATTTGGTATCCCATTCAAAATTTCCTTCATCGCTCTTACATTATACTCCTTGAATTCTTTGTTCATCATGCTATCCATAATCACTAATTCCCATATTTCAACACCATGAGCCATTAATAAATTTCTCACTCATATCTTCCATACATCAAAATTTCCATTGAACAATGGAACTTTCCCAATTTGATTATCTTCAATTTTCACAGTTGAGGAAGACACATCTTTAGAAAGATTGGAGGATTTCTTCCTTGGCTTCGCCATTTGCGTTCTAAGGATCAACCTTCAAGTTGTTATTGAAATATGGCAACAAGAATGTTCCAATTTAATTTGTCCTTGAATTAAATTGTGAATTAAAATCGAATTTAGTCTTAACAACTACTTGGAAATAACTAATTAATTTATTTTAAATTAATTAGTTGGCGAAATTCAAGTTAGAATTCTTTCTAAAGTCATGCAAGATTTATCCCTTAAATTAAGGAGATAAGATTGAGTTATATTTGAGTTGTAATTAGTTAACGCAGTTTACTGAGTTAATTCCAGTTAAATTAGTTCCAAACTGTTTGAGGAACTAATAGTGAGTTAACAGTCAGTTGATGCATTAATGCACACAACTAGTGATACTCCAGTTAACTGAAGATTCCCTCATTAGAAACTCATGCATGTCTATTATGAGAAAGACTCAGTTGAGCTTAATGTTCAAGGACATTGTACTATCAGTTGCATGTGTTTTCTCATGGAGAAAACTCATGCATGCAGTCAAGGATTCATCCTTGAGGATTCCGTAGTTTTGAAGTCTTGTTTTTCCACTTGGTAATAGGCTAATCATCCACAAGGAACAACGCAAGGAAACAGGAGCTTGGAGGGTAGAGAGGAAGGATGGAGAGAAGAAAAGATTTCCTATGAGCATTTGTGAGGATTGTACTGAGAGCTAGATAGATGTGAGAGCTAAGGCTTTGTATAATTCATATGTATTTCTACCATGTATGATAATACAATAGTGTGGGGTTTTATTTGAGACTTTACCCAAAGTATTTTCATGTGTATTGTGCCTTTGATTCTTCTTCTTCTGGTTATATTGTTCAGCTCAATCTTTAAGCTTCTGCAAAATTGATAGTAGAAGTAGGTTATAGTATTCTGCTTTGATTTATATTGCATTATCAGGTTAACCTATCATATATTTTCTACATGGTATTAGAGTTGTGAACAATATACTGAGAAGAGAATTCGAAGTTTGAAGTTCAGGGTTGCGGGTGCAAATCGAATTCATATCATACTTCAAGGTTGGCTGGTGGTGTTTTATGGCTTAAGACTCAAGTATGCCTTGGAAGGTAGCTCGAATTATATAGCATGGAAATATAGAATGGAGGCTGTATTAGAAGATAATGGCCTGAAGGAATTCATTGATCAAGAAATCCCAAAGCCAACTTCAACTAATGCACAAGAGTTGGCTGAGTGGAAGAAGTGTGTGGCGAAGGTGAGACAAATCATCCTTGAGGGAGTTCAAGACCATATTGTCTCCAGTCTCCATGGGAAGGATACTCCATTTTCAATGTGGAAGACATTGAAAGACCTCTACCAGAATAGTAGCAACCAGAGGAAATTGGCACTCAAGGATAAGATTCAAAGAATCAAGATGGAGAAGGGCGATACTATTTCCACATATTTGAACAACTACTACCGATGATGATATGGTGAGCCTCACTCTCCTTGTGCTTCCAAAGAGTTGGAATAGCTACCAGGACTCTATGAATGGAAGGGAGAAACTACTGGATTGGGAATGATTGTGGTCAGATCGTATGCAGGAGGAGATCAGGAGGAGCACATGAGATGGTTCTTTATCCAAGAATGATGATGAAGAAAAATTGGCCTTAGCAAGTAAGGCAAGGAAAGGGAAGGGGAAGGCTTCCCATTTCAAATTGAATTATTATCATGGAGGGAAGAATGGTGACATGTCTAAAGTAAGACGCTTTAATTGTTACAATGGTGGAGAATATGTCTCTCAAGACTTTAAGGTCTTTTGTGCAGTGGAAGGAATTAAATGAGAGTTGACGGCACCTCATAACCCATAGTAGAATGGGGTGGTTGAGAGGAAGAACATAACTATTGTAGGGGTAGCACGAGCAATGCTGCATGACCAAGGCCTACCACTTCACTTGTGTGTTGAGGCATGCAGCAAATTGGTCTATTTGTAGAATAGAAACCTGCATCGCATACTTGGGATAAAGACACAAGAGGAAGCTTTCTCCGGTAAGAGACCAGATGTGGGTCACTTCAGGATCTTTGGCTCATCGGTATATTTCCATGTGACAAAGGATGCACGGAAGAAGCTTGCGTCGGTAGCAGAGTTGGGGATATTTGTGGGGTACACTGATACACCTCACAACTATCAGGTGTACTTCCCTACCAGTTGGAGGAAAATGGTTCGCAGAGATCTCAAGTTTGATGAGTAGAAGGCCATGCAAGTTTCCCTTGAGAGGGACTCTAACTATAGGCTATGGAGGAACTATTGGTTCCTAAGGAGGAGGAGCCTCAGATTAATGCGAAGAAACCACATGCAAAGGTTACAGGAGTGGAGACATCCACTCAAGTAGAGACTTCCAAAGATGGACGAAGTGCACAAGAGAAGCTGACATATTGTTGGAGGATGCGAGAGAGAATGTGGGAGCACCATCTTCTCATCGCAGACAGAGGAGGTCACCTAAGAGGTACACTGTATACATGGCCCTTGTTGGGGAATGTGTTGAGATTGAGCCATATTCCTTTGAGGAAGTAGTGCAACAGCCGATATGGGTTGATGCTATGGTGGAGTAGTATGACTCCATAGTTTGTAATAATGTTTGGGATGTGGTTTCGAGACTGGAGAACAAGTAAGTTGTGAGTTCCTGTTGGCTTTACAAGGTAAAGAAAGTTGTTGATGGTAGTGTGGAGAAGAATAAGGCAAGATTTGTTGCCCGTGGCTTTTCACAGGTCGAGGACATTGACTATGATGAGACTTTTTCTCCTGTCGCAAGGTACTCATCTATCAGATCTATGTTGGCACTATCAGCACAGATGGGCCAGAAGATCCATTAGATGGATGTGAAGACTACATTCCTCAATGGACAAATTGAGGAAGAGGTGTACATAGAGCAGTCGGAAGCTTTTGAGACCTTCGATCGTGAGTCGCATGTGTGTCAACTCAAGAGAGCATTGTACGAGCTGAAGAAAGCACCTCGTGCTTGGTACGCCAGGATAGACAACTACTTCACCGGGTGGGGCTTCACAAAGAGTGAAGCGGATGTGAACCTGTACCACATCGTGGTGAAAGGTAAGTTGTTGATCATCGTACTTTATGTTGATGATCTCATATTGACTAGTGATGTTCAGTTGATCGTGTCTTGCAAGGAGGACCTTGCAAGAGAATTCGAGATGAAATACATGGGTCTCATGCATTACATCCTTCGCATGGACATGTGGCAGAAGGATGGGGAGTTATTTGTGTCTCAGGGCAGGTATGCCAACGAGATACTCAGGAGATTCCACATGGAGAAGTGCAAGCCCATGTAGACTCCTCTAGTAAGTAACTGGAGGAAGGAGGTTGCTACTTCAAGAGAAGTGGTAGAGGCTACTATGTACAGGAAGCTTGTGGGGTTCACTGATGTACTTAATGAACACATGACCAAATATGTGCTATGCGATGAACTAGCTGAGTTAAGTGATGGTTCATCTTACCAAGATGTTTTGGAAGGTGACAAAGCATGTATTGAGATACCTCAAGGGCACATCTCAGTATGGATTATGGTACAAATGGATAGAGGGAGTGAAGCTATAGGGCTTCACTGATGCAGATTGGGTAGGGAGTCCATCAGATCGGAAGAGCACATCAAGAGGGATTTTCAACCTTTGGTCAGCGGCAATTTCTTGGTTGCACTCAGCTCGGCAGAGGTAGAATACATGGTTGCAAGTTAGGTAGCATGTGAGGCCATCTAGATGCGGAAAATCCTAGTTGGTTTGTTTGATCAGAGGATGGATCCAACTGTGATCTATTGTGATAATCAGAGTTGTATCAAACTCTTTGAGAATCCAGTATTTCATGATAGGTCCAAGCACATCGACATTCGGTATCATCATCTCATAGACTGTGTAGCGAGGAGGATCATGTTGCTGCAGTATATTTCGACAAAGGAGCAAGATGCTGACATTTTGACAAAGGCATTGTTAAAGTGTAAATTCAATTTCCATCGAGACAGGATCGAGGTGGCGGATAATCCCTTTCTTGTTGAGAGGGAGTGTTGAAATATGGTAACAAGAATATTCCAATTTAATTTGTCCTTGAATTAAATTGTGAATTAAAATCAAATTTAGTCTTAACAGCTACTTGGAAATAATTAATTAATTTATTTTAAAGGTCCCCAATAGTAGGTCTCACGGGATGTAATAGTTGAAGAGTACACCTTGATCATGTAGAACGATGTTTGGTAGGTGGTTCCTAGATTGATAGATAGGGCAATAGTTGGATCACGCATGATCTATAAGATCAAGCATGATGCAGATGGTAGGATAAAGAAATACAAGGTGAGTTTGATGACCAAGGCATTCTATGAGAAAGAGGGAATAGATTATGAGTATCTCACGTCCATTAGGGAAGATCTATCAAATGGATGTCAAGATGACATTCCTTAATGGTGAATTGGAAGAGGAAGTGTACATTGAACAATTAGAAGGATTTGACGCACACAATAGTGAGACCCACGTGTGTAGATTGAAGAGAGATTTGTATGGGCTCAAGCTAGATCCCAAGGCATGTTATGAGTGCATCGACAAATACTTTCAAGGGATGGGATTCATTAAGAGTGAGGCAGATACAAACCTCTACTATTTGATGGTTGCAAGTGAGGTACTCATTCTCGTACTATATGTTGATGACATGTTCTAAATAGAACCATTGGGGCTCATAGAATAATGCAAGAGGGACCTTGTGGTGAAGTTAAATATGAAATACTTGGGGCTAATGCACTAATTTCTAAGCATTGAAGTATGGTAGACAGATGGGGAGATTTTCCTTGTACAAGGGAAATTTCATATCAGGATCTTCAGGAGATTTGGGATCAAATATTGCAAATCCATGTCTACACTCATGATAACCAATTGGAGGAAGGTAGATACATCTAAAGAGAAGGATGTGGACCCCACTTTATATAGACAGTTTATTGTCTCTCTTATGTATTTGGTCAACACTAGGCCAGATATATCTTTTGCACTAAACCCTCTAAATTAGTTCATGGTTGAGCAAAATAGATTGCATTAGAAAGAAGTGAAGCATGTGTTACGTTATTTTTGAGGTACAATCAAGTATGGGATCAAATATACTCAAGATCATGGTTTTATGTTGATGAGTTATACTTATGCATAATAGGGAGGAAGTACAATGGACAAAAAGAGAAATTCAAGGTGTTTCTTTAGCATGGGATCAAGAGTTATCTCTTGGTACAACCAGAAGCAGAAGTCTGTAGCACTAATATCTACATAAAGTAGAGTATATGGCAGAGAGCATGGTGACATGCAAGGCCTTTTGGCATTGGAATTTGTTAGAAGCCTTATTCGGTCAAAAGGTGGAGACGATTGTGATTCACTATGACAATCAGAGTTGCTTCAAGATCTTTGAGAATCTTGTGTTTCATGACAGGTCAAATTATATAAAAAATAAAATACCATTTCATTAGGGATTCAACATGGTGCAATCCAGTTATAATATGTGCCTACAGATCAGAAGATAACATACATCCTAACAAAGGCCATGGGGAAGGCTAGATTCATCTTCTTCAAAGATAAGTTGGGAGTTATGCAAAATACCTTTCGCGCTAAGAAGGAGTGTTAGATTTTGTAGCTCGAACAAATGTTCTAGTATTAATAAGTTTCATTAAGGATAAGATCACAACATAATAACATATCTCCAAGCCCAAGAAATTTTTATAAAGGAAAATTTCTTAATTATATTATTAACTAGTTTTTAATAATTTTCCTAACTTAGGGAAAAGGGTTAATTAATCAGTATTAATTAAGACAAGTCGACTTCTCTCTAGTGAGTTCTAGAAAAGGTACTTAATAGAGTCAATATGGTATTAGCTATCGATCAATATTAGATCTTGGTCGTTGAATGTAGAAATTATGGTGTAGATTCGAAATTGCTCATGAAATTTACTAAATCACAAGACTGGAAGCTAATCTATTGTTATGGGGAAATTAATTTATAATCTATAACACAAATCAGTGACATGAAAAAGGAAACATCACACATGCACAAAGATTTATCTATGGGAAAACAATTTCTCAAAACTCCTTTGTATTTGTATTGCATTAATCAAAGAATAGAGATGAATACATATGCTTTCTCAAGCCTAAGCACAACCTACAAGTTCATAACCTATCTCTTTGCTCACTGAAGGCCTCTTACTCAGACTTAGTCAAAATTTTCCTCATCTTGAGCCCCTATTTTCTTGCACAATTCTTGAGGTAATAGGCCCCTATTAATTAGGAATTTCCTCCAAAATGATTGTGCAATTCCTCAAGGTTTATCACCTGACCTCATGCAACACTTGTACACTCAACTAGTTTACAACTATTAGTTAACTACCTTGGAAACTCCACCACAACTGGGAAACTCATATACTTTGCATGCATGAGCTAATTATTAACTGATTGATCAATTAAATAGATTATCTCTGAGTTAAACTGATGTCCCACTACTTAACTAACCACCAACTAGTTCTATTAAATTAGTTAGAACTAGTTTAACCGATTACAATTGAAATTAACTCAACCTAGGCTCCTAAAATTTAGGAATCACTACATACAACTGAACTTCATGCCCTTAACTTGAATTAATTGAGATAGAATCATATTTTTAGGATTCAACACAAGAAAATAGAACTTGAACTCATTAAATCAAATTGAGTGTTATTAATTGAGTGATAAGAGCCATTTCACCTCAATTAACTCCTCCAAGTTGTCTGTTGATGTGGAATTTCTCATTTCCTCAATTTGATTAAGGAAAAATCAAAATTGATACTTTCTTGATGCATTTTCAACACTACCTCTCAACAAGAAATAGATTGTTGAATTGAGGCTTCTGTTATCCATTTCAAGTTTACGAGAAAAAAAAATTCGGCGTAAATCACATGATATTTCATTTGTCAACGCATTTTGAACCAACTAGTGTGGATCATCATCAGGACACATTGAAGAATCAGATCATGGCTACAAATTAAATAGGGAGAGTAGACCATCAAACGGCTAGGTTTGACTGAAAAAATGGTTATACTGAAAAATGACTATATTAGATCATGCTAGTTGGTTCAAAATGCGTCGAAAAATGGAAGAAATAAATTATCAACCACCCTTATATTGCACCCATGGAATCTCCTGCATGCAAAATCTCTCATTGTTGTTGCTACTATTGCAACATATACAACTAATAAGCATCCAAAAAAACATTGAATAAACTATTTCTGCAACTGTCTACTGGGAAAATTGTGTCGTTGTTAACTCTGCTATTGATCCTCCTATTCTGTTGTTAACACTCCTTTTCTTTCCTCAATATCTAACTTAAACTGATCCTCTTGCTACTGAATATTGTGGGTCCCCGTAGTAAGTTAATGATCCATGAGGGGAATGCTTCAATGGACCCTACCCAAATTTATGCAACTTTAGGGCTAGGGATCTGCATCGCCCCACCTCACTCCTGGAGATATAGCTTCATGCATGGAAACATATAGTATACTCATATTATTGCTACTGCTTTGTTGTTTCTTCCACACTATTGTTGCAACTACTACAATAATGAGTCTGATCTCCCCAAATCTATCTTCGAAAGGGCTACTCCATCTGAAACAAGACTCCCTACGAGTCTCAACCTCCTTGTGGGAAATGTTGTTGCTCCTCAATCTACAAATATCAATGATCACAACTCATTTTTGTGTCACTAAACATTGGCTCATTGATCTACCCACTAGCATCCTTCTAGCTCCATTGAGAAGTCTCCTCATTGGGTCTTCTTGATCTTCCATGTACTAGGGCTCCATAACTCTGCCTCTTAACAACTCATTATTTATTCAATTATCACTGTACATGAGGACTTCAAGGATTGGTTCTAATGTGAATCCTGCTTTGATAACATGTAGAAATTATGGTGTAGATTCAAAACTGCTCATGAAATTTACTAAATCACAAGAATCGAAGATACTCTACTGCTCTGCGAACATTAATTCACAATCTAGAACATAAATCATTGACATGCAAAAGGAAACATCACACATGCACATATATTTATCTAGGGAAAAGAAACTACTCAAAACCCCTTCTTATATGTATTTCATTAATCAAAGAATATATATGAATACATATGCCTTCTCAAGACTGAGCATAACCTATTTCTCTGCTCATTGAAGGCCTCTAACGCAAACTTAGTAAAAACATTCCTTGGCTTGAGCCCCAATTTTCTTGCACAATTCCTGAGGAAATATGCCCCTATTAATTAGGAATTTCCTCCATAATTCTTGCACAATTCCTCAGGTTTGATCACCTAACCCCATGCAACACATGTACACTCAACTAGTTTACAACTGCTCATTAACTTCCTTGGAAGCTCCACCACAACTGGGAAACTCGTATTTTTTGCATACATGAGATAATTATTAGTTGATTTATCAGTTAACTATGATTTTTTAGGACATGTTTTCGGCGATAATCACATCAAAATTCATTTGTCGACGACTTTCGAACCAGCAAGTGTGGCTCTTGTCCTAATGATGAACCACACTTGTTGGTTCAAAATGCGTCGACAAATGAATATTGATGTGATTATAACCAACAACATGTCTTAAAAAACTTGATATGGATCACAAAAGCCTTAATTCCATAATAACTATATGGTCTCCGAGTTAGACTGATGTCCTTCTACTTAGTTGACCACCAAATATTTCTACTAACAGTTAGAACTAGTTTAACTAATTACAACTGAAATTAACTCAACCTAGGCTCCTAAAATTTAGGAATCACCAAATACAATTGAATTCCATGCCCTTAACTCAAATTAACTGAGCTAGACTCCTATTTTTTAGGAATCAACACAATTAAGCTGAACTTCAACTCATTAAATCAAATTAAGTGTTCTTAACTGAGTGAAAAGAGCCATGTCACCTCAGTTAACTCCTCCAAGTTGTCTGCTAATGTGGAATATTTAATTTCCTCAAGTTGATTAAGGAAAAATCAGAATTGAGACTTTCTTGCTGCAAATTCAACATTGAATTCTCAACGAGAGATTATAAGAGGAAATATATGGGAATCTTGGAGATTAATGGATGAATTGAGATGTAGTGATAGAGTGGGGTTTGATACCAGGAGGTTTTCAACAATAGTGATTGGGAAGGAATTTTCTATATTTTTATTCTTCTAGCTTCTGAGTTTCAGAGGGAGGTTTTGCAAGGGGCGAATTATTTTGCAAAGGGTCGAGTTTTCTTCAATTGTGAGAATATCCATAGGGAGGTCAAATTTCCAAAGAGAGGTTTATTTGTTAGACAAAGGTTGATTTGCAGGAGAAAATCTGAATTGACAAAGGGGAACGATTTTCCAATGGAGGCTGATATTTTTCTCTAGTAGTGCAAGTTTCTAGTGGATGTTGAATTCCTCTAGGTCATAGGAGTGGGTCGAGAGTGTGTCACACAAGAGGGTCGAGTTTCTTCAAGAGATTAGAGTTAACTTACAAAAGTGAAGATAATTTTTTTCGGTGCTCTACCAGATTCAAGAAAGTAGTTTTTGTAGTTTCTAATTAGCATATTTATTGAAGAAATAATAAAACCCTCATTTACGGAATCGGTTTTCCCCACATTGGGGATTTTCCAGGGACATTTTTCGAAAAACATCAGTGTCAATTTTTATGTGTGGGGTTTTCTCAGTTCTTGTGAATTTTTAATTGGTGAATATTACAGTAGTGTTTCTATTAAGTATTTATAGTAAATATCTTTGCTAAGAAAAATAATCATGAAAAGTTAGGTTGGATAATTACCATATTACTACGATAAGTTTTAGATCAGAATTATATATGAAATTTTCACATTTATTTACTTATTATTGAGTCTCCAAAATGTCATCCATTTCACCCTCTTTTCTTTCCATTTCCTTCAGTATTTACCATATTCTATAGCTCCATCATTCTACATTAAGAGCATTTTTATGATCATATATAGGTTTATACTTATTATTTGTCAAAGAATTTATTTTAGTATTTTGAGTGAATTTATGGTTAAATATTAGAAAAATAACATGTATTCACTTATATATGAAAGTTGAATGAGTTTTGTGATGTGTGTATGCATATTTGAAGATTCCAACACAGTCATATTTGACCTCTAAGTCTCAAATTCGAATTTCCTCTTAAAACTCTTGAAGATTTGAGATCATTGATCAAGCACATTTCATCGAGAAGAATCATGGAAGTTTTCATAAGTGTCTCCTATCAAAGCTATGAGATAAAAATCCAGAATATACTATCTAATTCCAATATGCCAAAATCCCTGATAGCAGTTAGGATGAAAGAAGAAGAGTTGGTAAGAAAGATATGTTCAGAGTTCCATGTAAATATGATCAGGTCAGGAACTCCAAATAAGCACAAATGGGAACTCTTGGATGGATCTGTCCTTGAAACAGAAACAAAGTTTTTGCCTTGGAAAAATTTTGTGATCCGACAACAGGATGGTAAAATGTATAAATTACTTCCTTCCCATCCTGATGATCCATCTTTGTCTGCTAAAGAGTCTGTAGCAGCAACGAATTGGACCAACTTGGCATTTTCCAGTCTTGAAAAATTTTCTAGAAACAGATTTGATTCTATAGAAACTGCTTGTTTAGAAATGAAAGTTATGCTTGGCAGAGTTATACAAAAACAAGATTATAATACTGTCTGTTTGAATGATAGTATCAAGACATTGGTTGAAAATGATCAAACCATTGCTCAGAGTCTTGATAAACTTTCTCTACAAAATGAGAAAAAGATCCATGAAGCTGTTGTCGCTGATGGAAAAGAAACTTTTAAGGTTAATACTAGCCTTGACATCATTTAAACAACAAGTATGGGTTGTATCTACAGATGTAGCATCTTTGAAGAAGAAACCTAGTGCAAAAGGTTATAAATCAGCTACATTATTTTCTGATCGGAAAATTTCTGTCCCATATTCCATAACGCCAACAGTGGAAATTCTAATGAAAGCTCCCAGCTCCATAAACTTTCCACCTCCTACCTCTACACATCCGTACTCTCTTTTTGCTAATCCCGGTTTCTTTGGCAAACCCCAAAAGGAACCAGAAGAACCTTTTAAAGGCACTGTTTCTCAATTCCTATTCGAAGACTCCTCAGGAGAAAAAGAGAAAAAAGATGATGTAGATACAAGCCTTCATAAGATTGAATTAACTCCAGAACTTGAAGATCTTGAGGCTTGTATTAATAATTTTTCTGCACAAGACAAAGAACAATTTGGCATTGTAGATTCTGAAGAAAATTTAGAAAATAAAATTAATGCTACTTCTTCCATATCCAAGTGGAATACTACTTGGAATCCAACCCCAGACCGTAGAGATTTAATGAAGTCTGAATATCATAAAGATTGGTCTGCAAATTCCACTTATTCGTGGAATATTGATAATTGTACAGAAGCTAAAGTCATGTCAATCTTGCACTCCATGTTAGTTTGTTACAGGACATATCTTGCTGATGATATTGGCCCTGTAAATGCAACCAGAATAATAATTGGTGGTTTTGAAGGCACATTAGATGCATGGCTAAAAGCAGAGACATTAAAAGAGCCAAATTTGCTTCCCTCTTGGGAACAATCTGTGGTCCAAAATGAAGATGGTAGTACTTATATGGATCCAGTAACCCATCTTCCTGTCAATAACATGATTAGCAGACTTCTTTATGGAATTACTGTGTATTTCATTGGTTTTCCCCAAATCACTAATGAAATTACTACAATCACTCTGCTAGCAATGAAGTTGCATAATATGCAACATTTTGATAAATATTTTAATGAATTTCTTCATCAATTGCATACACTCTCTCCAGATCTAATTCTTGAACCCAAATGGAAAGAGATTTTTGTTGCCTCTCTTCCACAATGGGTATCATCGGCAATTGTAAATAAACTTCCAGGAAAAGTTGGTGACTACAAGTTTGGAGTCATCCGGCAAGCTGTCAAAGCTGTGATTGTAGAGTTATGTTCACAAATGAAAATTGCTCGTGCTACAACAAATCTGAAGAAACCACATGGCTACCAGTAGCTCTGCAAACAGTGGCACCTCGGAAAAGCTAGCAATTCTGAGGGACGAAGATGGAAGCACAAAGGCTCAGCAATGAAGAATTCCCAGCCATCCCGACAAAAGAAACATTTCAAGAAAAAGCCCTATAAGCATACAGAAATGTTTTCTAAAGAAAAAGAAATAATCTGCTACAACTACAACAAGAAAGGACATACAACAAACCACTGTCCTCAAAAGAAAAAGGATTCTTCAAAGAAGAAGATATCATACAAGAATAAAAAGGGGAAGGTCAATTTCTTTGATCTACCAAGCAGTTGTGAGGAAATAGTATCTTCTGACTCTGAGACAGAAAATGATTTAAATTTTGTTGATTATTCTTCATCATTTGAAGATGAAATATGTAAAGATCCCCACTGCACTGAATGTAAAGATTGTGATTGCAGTGACCCTGATGTTTCCAGCTGTGATGCAGTAAGAATGATGAAAACAGTTTATGAAGAGACTAGCAGGAACCTATTTACTCAGATGATGGCAGCAAATGATCCCCAGCTTAAAGAGATAAGACATTATTAATGGATCATTTGAAACAAGTACCGACAAGTTCTAGGAACCAACCAAACAAAGGTTATGTTCCTCCAGCATCACATTTTTCAGTTGAAGCATTAACTAGACAGTTCAAAAATGAAGATTTTGGTGAAGACCCGCCTCAAACATTGCTAGCCATTCATCAAGCAATTAAAGAATTGAGAAAAACAGTGAAAGAAAATAAGAGGCTGTGTATTGAAAATCATAAAGATCTTTCTGTCAGATTGATGAATGCTAATGAGGCCTCTACTTCAAAAATCCTCCAGTATCAGGAAAATTAAACAATTGGACTTTACATATAGGCCCAACTGACAATACAAAATATGAGGAAGATGAAGGAGATAGACCAGGCCTAGTATGCAATACAATTAACAGAGATGTTATGTATTGTATAAAAATGAAAGTCAGAATAGGAACTCAATATGAATACTGGAAGGTACTGATGGACACGGGTTCCCAACTGAATATTGTAAGAGACACAGTGGTTAGTGCTCACCTAAGAAGACCCACTGCCTGTCCCAGAGTCACCACAGCCAATGGTGATATCATTACTAAATCTAAAGCAGAAATAGATGTATTTTTGACAAAAGACACTGGAGTACATCTTGTTTTCCCAGTGGTTCCAGGCATGGACTGTGCCATGTATCTTGAAACACCTTTCTTCCAGAATTTTGCAAAGCACGGAGCCAAGCTCGATGCAGCAACCCAGAGGTATGGGTACTTTGTTAGCATAAATAAACAAGAGATCTTCTTCCCATTTATAAACTCAAATTCACCAAATAGACTAAAAAGAATAGAAAGAATGGAAAGTCTATTGGCCAAAATGGAAATTAAGAAAGAATCTCTAAAAACAGAAGAGCTTTTAGACAATGGGAAATATGCCAAGGAAATTGCAGATATCACTGCTAAATTTAAGGAATTTTGCTCAGATGATCCAAATGCTTTCTGGCATATCCACAAGCATGAAGTTGAGCTCCCTTTGATATCTGATTTTAGTGGGAAATTGAGAAGATCTAAAGCAATAGCAATGAATTCCGAGCAGTTGAAAATGTGTAAAGAAGAGATCAGAGATCTATTGAAGAAAGGGTTGATAAGAAAAAGCAAGAGTCCCATTGTTTGCTTCACTTTCTATGTTAACAAGCATGCTAAAATGGCTAGAGGAAAACCAAGATTGGTTGTAAACTACAAACCTCTAAACAACATTCTTGACTATGACGCCTATCCTCTGCCAAAACCTTCCACAATTTTGGCTCAGGCATCTAAATCCAAAATCTTTTCTAAATTTGATCTAAAGTTAGGATTTTGGTAGGTTAGAATAAAAGAAGCTGACAAATGGAAGATAGCCTTTTCAGTACCCGAGTGTTATACTCCTATACCAATAGGTTTCATTTTTCATGATTGACTGGAGAAGTGCCAAATATGTTCATCCTTTCCATACTACAAAGGTTTTCATATTTTCAAAAGAAATGAAGAAAATTAAAAAATGAAAAGAGGGTATGCCCTAAAAGAAAAATCAAAGGGCAAAAAGAAGGAAATGGTCAAGAGAAAAAAATGAAAGAAATGAACCCAACCAAAAGACCAAGAAAGTGTGCTAGTTCAAATGCCATTACTGTTCCATTTTTGAAGAATTTCACTATGTGTAGTTGCTTGAATCTTATCATGGTTCATGAACGGCCAAACAACTTAATCTTGGCCAGGTTCATATTTCAATTTACTTGTCTTAGAATAGAGAATAAAGGTCTGTCCAAACAGTTCAAGTTTGGCAGATGAGTAGATAGGTAGAGAAGCAAAGGAGCCCAATTGTTTAATCTGGGCCCTTGGAAGAGATAAGGGTAGATTTAGATAGGATGGCAGCTAAAAGAAAAGAAGAGAATCAGGGTTTGCTAGTTCAAATGCACCCAAGGAGAATGAGTAAAAAATGTTAGGAGTAATAAGATGGGTAAGTAGTTTTGATGTTGCAGAAGCAGTTGCATGAGTAATCTTCTTTCTCAAAGATAGTTCATATTTTGTGGGTATCACAACTACCATGGCAAAGTGTGGTGAAAAATCAGATGTTGCATGTCTAACTTCCCCTCATTCCCCTCACAGCAATTACTTACTAACATCCCCCCAGGATATTGAGATCTGCTCAATATTTCTAGACCACTCCATTTCAGGTGAAAGTTTCAACAAAATAGTGTTTTCTCCATGGGCTAAGAAGCCACATTTCTTGCGTAAAAATCCTTTTCTTCCATTGTGTTAAAATATCCAAAATTCATGACTTCAATCCTTTCTGTTTTCCCTAAGCCTAAGTTTTACCTTTTTAAAACTTAGTGTCTTGATCAACCCTACCTTTCATATTAACATGCTAACTCTATTATATAGCTCCTATATAATGTTTCTCCAGCCCCTATTATATGTAAATTCATGAAAAAAATCCCAAAAATATTATAAATATCCCCACCCCCAGCTTAATATGGCTATATACTAAGGTTCACGGGAATTATTGATTCAACTAGAACCATATAACAACCCGTCGCACATACAAATAATGGATTTCATTTAACATTCGGTTAAATGAATAACCAACCCGCCCAAACCCAAAGTTGAAATACATTACAAAACCTCAGAAAAACATTATAAAAACTTTGAAATATTACGGCGGGTCCCTGTGCCATAGCCCTCCGCCTGTTTTGTATGCCGCCAACCGTCAGATCATAGCCCATAGATGTGACGGCCCACATGCATATCGGAACCCCTCCGATCACCGATCGATAGCGTCCGGGGGATGGGCGATATTGCCACCGTATAGAAGACAGGTGTCAACTTCCCGACGTGATCAGATCCCCCCCCCTCCAATACCACCCTGGCCCAAAGGCGATGCGGGGAATACCGCTTACCACCCTGCTGCCTCCCTGCTGACGACACCCTTGCGTCATCAGCTGACGTCACACCCATGTCAGTGCCATGTCATGCTTACGTCACCACCTCGTCGTCGCCGTGTCACCGCCACGTCACCCTGCTACATGACAAAGATTATGTCATGCTGACGTCACCCGACCAAAGCGCGCCAAAAACCCGCCAAAATCAAAATTTTGTTAAAAAGGTGTAAAATGTCATTTTTTGTTCATTTTCCTTGGTTTCTTCTACAGAACTTTTGCATGCTTTTTCACGTTCAAAGCGGAATTTCCACTACATAGACCACCACCCAGAGAAATCGACTCCACAGTGCGGCCCCTCAGCTCGGTCTGCCACCTACATTTTGCACAGGGCGTCCATCAAACAGGTATCCTTCCAGCTACCACAACACTTAGGAGGTGACACATCTTTTGCTGGGACTTCTCAGCAACCATCACAAAAGGCCAACACGCGGTCAGCTAAAGGCAAGCAGATAATAGATTCATAGCAACAAACAATGGCGGATCAGCTTGCCACATCAAAGGAACAGGGTCAAGGGCAAGCCCCTTCACTACAGACAAAGGCACCTGAAGTACCAACATTACAAACTCCTCTCAATGAGGAAAGAAGCAAGAAAAGGGACAGAGGAAGGGATTCAAGCTGGGACTATAGCTCATTAAAACAAGATCACGCACATATAAAAGAGCCGGGGCAGCAACTCAGCAACGCCAATAAAAGAAATACTATCAGCCGACTCACTGGGTGTAAAAGTCAAACGTATCTGATCAATTAAAGCGGTCAGCACAGCAGCAATTACTTTTGCATTCATTTCTCCCAGCTTCCAACAACATTTATTTCCCTTGTAAAAGTAGATGGATGAAGTTATTGCTTGATATTTTCTTCACAAGATATTTTGTAACTCTTTTTTGTATAAATACCTCCCCAAGAGATGTATTCTGGGTTGGTGATATCTTCTCTAGACTGCGCTGTAACTCAAAAATCTTATGAAATAAACGAGCTGTTGGATTTCATTGTGATTGCACCGTCTGAAGTGGAATTGATGCATTGGGTCTCTGCTATAGAATTCTTGAATCATTTACAGATCAATAAGTTTTTCTAACCTGTGTTTTGTATTTTCTGTGTGTGCAAACTTCATATATGTTTTCATAATCTTGGTAATGGAGAAAAAGAATAGCCCAGAATTTGTTTAAATACACTCTGTGTTCAATCTCTATTATTACTTATGTTTTCTTCAGAGTTAGCATAAACAAGAATTCTTAGTTTCTCCTGTTTCCTCTAATTCTTTCACTTTGAATATTAACAAGGAATTCTTTATTGCTCCTTGATAATACTCATGCATTTTCCCTCTACCAACATAATGAAGGATTCTTAACTGCCCTTCACCCACTGGCTTACATTCCATCTATTTCCAGATTATAAAATTGCTCCAAGATCAATTATCTTGCTTTGTAGTATCACCTTTTGCTAAAAAACTACACTCAACTGTTCACTCTCATAGATTCCATTAGCCTAATGGAATACATTGTTTAGACTTGCATCCCAGTTCTGTCTAAGATCACCATCCAAAACTCAAAACAAAAACCCCTGTACATCATAACTAGCCTAAAATACCTCAAAACAAAGCTAAATTATAAAGAGAGAGCCCTCTCTGGATGCAGATTGGCTAGAAACTACATCTAAAAGATTGGTTAGTGGTTACCTCAGCCATATTCCCTCCTAGTATCCTCCTGGGGAACAACCTAAGTGATAACACCGAGGGTCACTATGAATGGAACATTGTGCCATTCGGATTGATCAATGCACCCTCGGCCTTTCAGAGAATCATGGATGAGACATTTGAAGGTATGAATGATTTTCTGAAAAAATACATAGATGATCTGTTAATTCATTCTGATAACATTCTAGATCATATCAAACATTTGAATATTTTCCTAAGAAAGTTAAAGAAATGGGTATAGTCTTGTCGGAATAAAAAATGAAACTCTTCAGAACCATGATAGACTTCCTGGATTACAATATCCAGTATGGCTCATATAGTGTTTTCCAGAGAAGTTTAAATTTTGTAGATCATTTTCCAGATGAGATAATTGATAAAAATCAGTTAAAGAGATTTCTTGGGAGTCTAAATTACATTTCCAAGTTTTTGAAGCATTACGCTCAAGAACGAAAAATTTTGAATCAAAGACTCCAGAAAGTACCAATACCCTGGAATGAGGACTTCACACAAGTAGTCAGAAGAATAAAAGAAAGGGTTAGAAACATCCAACCCCTTTCTCCCATATGAGAATAATGGGAAAAAATCATAATGACTGATGCAAGTCAAGCAGGATGGGGTGCAGTACTATGCTAGAAAAACCCCAAAAATAAGAAAGAGCTTGAAATCTGCCAATATGCATTAGGACTTTGGGCCAAGAATCAGCTAAATTGGTGCAGCTTAAAGAAAGAATTAAGAGTTGTTTGTTTTGGTATAGCCAAATTTAAAGACTTTGTTATTTATACAAAGTTCACAATCTGAACAGATTGCCAAGCTCTAAAGTATGTTATACATAATTGTGAATTCGAAGATGTTGCCATGGTGAGATGGATAATGCAGTTGAGTCAATATATCTTTGGTGTGGAGTTTATACCAGGAGATAAGAATAGCTTTGCAGACATGTTAAGTCGATAATTCTTATCAGAACATTCTATTCTTTCCCTATCATGCAACTTCATAAGGAGGAATGAGGATGAAGTACAAATAGAAACCCCAAACGGATGGGTCATTTATGATTTAGATATGCCTCTTCTATTGATGAAGAGTGGATACCAATCAAGGAAATTAGACACTGGATGGGTATTCCTTATTATTGGATAGAGACCATGCAAAATGAGATGAATGATGAAGCAGTTGAAGCTTTGGACTACTTGGAACATATTGGAAGCATAATATATGTTCTTGAAAGGGATGATAAGATGATGGTCATATCACAAGTTTCCATATAACCTTCAGGCATTTTAACAATCACCTCCATATATCAAACTTTGATCCTGACTGTCAAAAATATGCTTTCTACTCAAGTATGAATCTCCAGAACTACTCTGCTAACCTATTTTATTCTATGCAGTTCTCTTTTCTTTTCAAAGGAATGATGGTTGAAGCCATGGAAGATGAAGATCCTATTCTAGAATGGTTCATGGACTGGTGGAAAATATACGATTTATCAGCTCTTATCATAAAACCATATTCTCTCACCATGTTAAAAATCCCTGACTTCAGTGAACCAACAACACACCTAATAGGAATATTGTACAAACACGTCAGGGATTTAGCTAATATTGAAGATCGCAATTTCCTCTATGGAGTTCGAAGGTGTAGACATGTTCGATGGTTTGTCATGAACCATTACAAAGTCAGGACAATCTCCAGTAGTACTAGCTATGATGATTTCCATGAACAAATCAATCCCATTACCAATCCTTTTGTGAACATCAATTTCCTGGAGCCACCAAATAGACACGATACTCAGGCATGGGAATTTGAAAAAGAAGTGTGGGTCCAGTACTTCTCTAATTATCTAATCGGAATATTTGGGCATCAGCATTATTCACATTCTCAGATTAAGTACTATGTACTCTAAATGTGTTGTCTATCCAACTGACATTGGTGTTGGACAAGCTTTTGTGGGTTCACTCGTTCATGAACCTCCATTGTGTAATCTTTTGTACAATAATGAGATTTGCATATCTCTACTTTAAGTCTTTCAGCTGTAATTTTTATGTCAGAGATTCGGTCCCCATATGCCACTTGGCTATCCGAAAGGAGAAGGGACGAAATAACATGAGTAGTCCACTCATGCCCGAATCTGTTCCACTTTAGATATGATAAGATTTCAATCTTACTTTCGGCAGAAGAATCTGCTTTCACATCTATTCTGGTTATGAAGTAACTATCCTTTCACAGATGCTTGTCCCCCTTCACTTCTATAAAAAGAAGGCTATAATGAAGGTAAGGCTCATTCGGGAGGATTGAAGAAGGGAAGTCTTAGGGTCTAAGTCTGTAGGAATTCCCTACTCTGCATTTGCGAGAGTTTTCTCGATCTGCTTGCATCATGGAATTTAAGTTTGTAAGTCATTAAGTTTTCTCGGCTCAGTCTGCTTGTATGCCAGGTAGCCTACAAATCTCTTATGCTTTGGCTGAGACATATCTGTTAAATGTTGCAGCAGTCAATCTGAGATAGAAGACTTATCCTAAGTCTATCATGAGTCCATATCTGTAAACATTTTTTATATAATAAAACCCCATAATAGATGTTGACGTGGTTGTAACCACATCAGATATTTGTGGATCTAGGAGAGATTTGTGGATCGACATTTATTAATTAGTTATCTTAGTTTTTTTATAAATAGGAGTGCCTTCTCCATTCCAAAGGTGTGTTAAGTTTTGTAACGATAAGGATTGGCTATTCTTATACTTGATGTTACGAATACTATTGAAGTTCATTTTAATTAATACAATCCTTTGATACGATTATGTATTCAAGATGAGCTTTGGTGTTTGATCAATAGTTTCCTGATATTTCCACCTCTTGTGCACTTCAATAAGGGCACATGATGAGTACAAGTGTATTTTAATGTTTCATTTAAGCAAGGTATACTATTTTATTTTATGTTCATTTTATGCAATGTTTATTTCAAGTCTTTTGATTAGATGCTTTATTTTTGCGCACTCTCTTAATTCTCTTTTATGCTTATTTCATTTATATTCTTTTGCAGATCAAGCACTTGAGAAAAATTGAAAATAACCAATAAAATTTATTTCATTGACCTTTAAGTTTCTTAGTCTCATATTCATAGATAATTTATAGTTGTGATTGGCTCTAATTTGGTATGCACACATCAGTAATCTCAATAGGATTTAATTCCAGGTCATTTATTTATCACTTTAGAATAGAGTTTTATTCCTTTCCTAGAATAGAGTCTTGTTGATTTATATAGACTAGATTTTCTTTTAAGTTCAATAGATTAAATCAACTTCTAAGTCCAATAGATTAGATTTGTTTTCAAGTTTAATAGATCATATTTATTTTTAAAGTTTGATGGACTAGATTCATTTCCAAGTCCAATAGAATAGGATTTGTCTTTATGTTTAATAGAATGTAATTTGAAAATATTTCATTGTTTAGAATTAGAATAGATTGTTTCAATTCAACACATTACTTTTCAAGTTATTAATTTAATAATTTAATAGGTATAGTATTTGAGAAATAACATTTGTCTGTGCTCATTTAGATCCTTTCATTAATAGGTTTCATTTCATTCTTTCAATCATTTCCATAGGTTAATTTCTGTTTTGATTGAGAGTTAATTCCTAGCATATATTGTGCAAGTGTACTTCACAAGTATACAAACCTAGATTGATAATTTAATGCTAAGTAATTTAATTCATAATTGAATTACCCAACACTTATTATTATTTTTTAAATGGGTTCAATTATCATCTTTTTCAGCCATTTCTTTATCAACTTCGTAATGTTTCCAACAAACTTTAAAATCAACCAATGAATTTAAAAGTGGCATCAACAACACTTTCTCTTTTCTCTGAGGGCAAAATTACAACTTATTTGAAATTATTGAGTTAACACACAATATAGTTTCACCCAAAATCTTAAAATCAACCCCTAAATTAAAAATTATTTCTCTTAGTAGTTCCAATGTTGCACGCCCTCGATGGACTGATAGGTGCAATCATCATGAGGTCATGACAATTGGTATCTGAGCTCCATGTTATGAGTTGTTGAATACTGAAGGTAAAGTTATAGGAAAATATACAAATGTCTCTTCATGAAAATCGGTATCAGAGCCACTTTGATGAAACTGGGACACCATATCAAAGCTTGGGAAGTCATTTGGTTGAAGAGAAGGTAGCGGCATTGTTGGAGAGGTAAATCCCCTCTACAGATAGAGGCGATCCCTACGAGCTTAGAAGGGGTCTAGCAACAATCAAACAATGCTACCACGCAGGTTCCAATTGCAAATAAAAGGGTAGGTGATGAAGACCTACTTGAGTTCCAATGCTTTCGTTTGTAGAAGAGATGTCGCCCACGTTCCTTTGCCTTGGCCAGTCACAATCCTCCACTATCCTCGTGAATGGACACCTGCACACAAAGAGAACAACACAAACACAAGTGTGAAATCTAATATGTGAAATTATACATCAGTCAGGAAGGACATAATTCAACATTAATCACCACAACAATGAGAATGGAACCATAATGATAGTCATCTATTATTAATATTCAACAAAGGAGAATACAACCAGCGTCCTGACGTCAAGTCCTCCTTTGGTTGGGTGCTCATCTACACAAGTCTTGAAAAGCTTGAAGGGGTGAGGGACAAGCCTCTCTCTCTTTGGCAACAAGGTCTCCTTACTTAGATCAAGCCTTATGGACACAAAGAAGGCTCTTGCAACTCTAATCTCTTGATATCTTCCTTTCAGCACAAGTATAATTACCACAGGACCAGAACTAGCTTTCTCAAGGCATGGAGACAAGCTTTTATAGATGAAAAGGAGAAGATAAGCTCAATCACAACAATAATGTATTTGGCCTCATCACTTGGAAACTTCTATGGAATGGTGGCAAACTAATTCCCATTCAAGGAGATTCGAAGCCAAACCATCTTCACTTAACTTGGATGCAGTTGGTGAATAAGTTGGATAGAACTTTCGGAGATAGATTGGTTAAAAACTTTGCCCAAAAAGGTTGGCGCGATTGCTGCTCTGAGACAAAGCGCTAATGGCGCACCCCTTTTATAGGATTTTCCCCATTGGCGCGGGCAGAACATGGTGGACCAGCGCTAATGCAAAAAGGGTTGTTTTTAAGGGCAAAGAGCAGGAGATGTCTTGAGGGCATATGAAGCTCATGTTCAGAGGTGAATGATGAAAGTGGTTTCAAGTCTTGTCACTTTTCACAAGTCCCGGAATGAGTCCTCCAAGGTGCAGGAGAGGAGTAAAAGGGACGGTGACAAACGGTGACAAATTACTGTGTAACAGATGCCCCCTAAACCATGAGGCCCGAGAGAGAGAGAGGGGTGAAGCGCTTTACAAGAACATGCGTGACTGAAAACACCGCCGCTGGAGAGCCTGCGAAAGGATGTACAACTGATATCTCAAGTACATGATAAATATGGTATGGGTGCAGCCATCCATGACAGAGCATATACAACTGGATCCCAGGTATGGACGCAGTCATCCGATGAGGATCTATAAATGGACTCAGGTATGGTTGCAGCCATCCAATAAATGAGTCATGTAATGATTACAATAATGCACAAAATGCAACCCGGATTTCAATATGCACAACCCGGGGTCTTGCGCTCCAACTCGACCCGAACACAGTACAAGTTCAAGCATGTGAATATAGGAGTCGAAGTCGAACATGCATGAACATCGTCTGATTACCAGTCAATGATGAAAACTATTAACAGATGCGAGAGGGGCCACCAACAAAAGACGAAGGACCACAAAGGTACTATAAGGTTAATCCCGGCGTGTGAATCAATGACCGGGTCGAACACCCGTAGAATCATCCGATCGGAGGCAATGAAAAAACCTCCTGTCGCCACACGAGAACTGCCATTGAGGCATGCAGGCTCTAAGGCACCTGAAGGGAGTCTCTAGGTCATCTTCCTGGATAATGAGCTGAAGTCGACAGGAAGTGATCTTGATTGAAGGTGGGCCATAATGTTTCCCACATCATCGACACGAGACAGAGAAGGATAACATGTTTTGTGTGAGATATCGGAGGGAGGTTGAGTATTCTTGCAGAGGTCAACTTCTCTTGAACATGTCGGCGGCACGACGAAGGATTTGGCAGTATTTGATATCAAATGATCAAGGGTCATGGTGACAGGGCAATGAGCAGATGAATGGTCAAATAGGATAACCCAAACCCATGGAGGCAAATGTGAAATGAGATGAGATGTCCCCACCCAGACACGAATGTAGAAAGTGCCATGTTCAAGAGCAACATACTGCTGACGACGATGATTACGGTTCCTTTATTCCCCCACCATTTCTGGCGAGTACCCTGGTTATTTTTGGATGGCAAGCTTGATGGGGATAGCATATGCCTGAATAAAACCCGATGCCATTAAAGTTTTAACGAGTCTGACAAAGGAAAAACTCGACGCCTTTTCATGTTTAGAGAGTTTGAAAAGACAGCGAAAAGGAAACTCCAAGGGTGTCCTTTTTCGTAAAGTTGTGTCTCTCGAGCCCGAAAAGGTATAAAACTATGCTCGAAAGAACCGCCCGGCCATTATGACTGAGGAGTACTTTTCATGAGTAGTGACATTGACCCGAAAAATTAAAAAAGCGATCGATATCACGTCGTTTCGTTCCCATTAACAAACCTGAAACGACAAAGGCCCGACGATCTTTTCATTCTTTATACGGTCGGAAAAAGAGTTTAAAAACGACCGCCTCTTATTTACGTTTAACGAGTCAAGAGGAATAACTCGGCAATCTTTTCACGTTTAGTGAGTCAGAAAAGAGATAAAAGATGACTCCATAGTGACTTTTTCGTGTTTTTACCGAGTCCGAAAAAGTATAAAATACAACTCGTTTCACCATCGAAGTTCACGTACAAGACCTGTCGCTGCACAAGAAGCAAACGTAAAATCCACTTTCGACCAAAAATATATTAAAATATTCAAAAATAACCTTTCTAAACCCAAAAAATGAGTTAAAAAGCTTATAAATAGGGTGAAAATGTAAAAATAGAATTACTTTTACTATTTACCTCTTGAAGAGTGAAAAGGGTCTGTTTGGGAAGCAAACTTCAGGCGGCAAATACGACCAATCTGCGCAACCAGTCACGACCTCGTCTGCTCCAGGTAAGAGGCGCTTCCCTTAGCTCCATTTTCATACTATTTTTTATTCATTTGGTTCCTGATTGAGCCCCAGCAAGGGGGAGTTTCAAATTTAGGGCTTCGCCCCATTGGCGTAGGTATCCGGCACGGGCCCGCGCTAATGGGGTGAATTACCCAAGGGTGCCGCGCCATTAGCGCGACTGTTTTAAAAACAGTCGCGCTAACCGCGCGACCTAAATTTTCGCTTAGATTTACCCGTTCAATCTGAAATTTCCCTGGATTATAAGTTTTCCAATGTTCTAATGAAGGTAAATTTGTCCTTGTGGGTGCAGGAAATAAGTCAAAATGGTAGTAGAATGGAAAGAAAGAGAACATGACATTGTGGATGCTTTGGCAATTGGGGATGAGGGGTGCATGAACGCCCTGAGGGATTGTGGCCTCAAAAATTTCTTCCTTACATCATACATGCGGTCGCAACCTGAGTTGCTCCAGTTTATCATTGATGCTTGGGACATGGACGACCAAGTGTTTCTTCTACGGAACCAGACCTTAGAGCTTGAGGTCTCTGATGTGTACTTCATCACTGGGCTGTCACAGAGAGGGGCAGTTCCTATTTTGACTGGCAGTAGACCTTCCGGGGAGAAGGTTGGTGAAGTAAAAGCTCGAGTGTGCCCGGAAGCACAATTCGGGAAGTAGAGTGCTAAGGTGATGATCAGCACCATCCGGGATTTGACTCTGAAAGCGATTCTCTTCACCATCACACGCGCAGCTGGGGTACAAGCGCCCCACGAGGCCAGCAAGAACCACCTGATACTCGCGACTGAATGCCTCAGTCCGACCATCTTTAACTGGGCTGCAGCTGTGACTACTAATATCAAGAGGCAGCTCACAAATTGCAAGCGTGCGGACACGAAACAGTTCACATATGGTTCGATCGTGGTATAATTCTTCCTGGAGCGAATACCACTCTTCCAGACCCAGAGAGCCGTGGTGGCAGATCCATTGCCACAAGAGCCTAGAATGGCTCGCTGGGCAGCATTGATGCCCAGAGGAGGAGGAGGCCAGGAGATGTCATGGCATCCTAAGTTCTTCATATGGCTCCGTCGACAGCTGATCGTGATCCAGGACTGGCCTTATACAGGAACCAGTTTCATGGGGGACCCAGACCTTCCACTACCAGAGGGGGAGGAATGGGAGGAAGAGCTAGGTATGAACTCCTTTTTTTTTATTTTTATGTATTTTCATCATTTTTTTTTTAATACATGCCTGTTCTAATGATAATTGTATGTATATGCAGATGTGGTCCCGGAGCGACCAGCCGGCTTATCCCCTACAGCGCGGAGAGGCCAACCCGCAGCCAACCCTCAGGCAGGAGGAACTGTGGGGGAGGAACTGATACAGAATCTCGAGGGATTAGCCCAAGGGATTCCGGGTTATGTCAGATTGGCCGATGTACCTTTCGCCTACCAGAGGCACACAGTGGGGGTGCCGACTCACGTCCATCGTCTGTTGAGACGATTGGTGCGGGCGGTGATGTGCTATCATGAGCATCACCGTGCTTAGACTCCTAGGTTTTATTTTCTGCATATTTTTTGAGAGACATGTGTCTCAGATGTACAGAGAACACATACTCTATCCAGACATGTACATTCTATTTTTTGAGCGCCTTAGTGCGCCACACGATATATATATATATATAGATATGTATATATATAGTATATATATATCATATATATATACTATATATATGTTTATATATATATTATATTATATTATATATAATATATATTTATATATATATATATATTATGTATTTATCTTACATGGTGTGATGTTTAGTAATGTATTTAAGATTCCTGTATTATGATGATTTACATATTATGCAAATGGTCTATCCAATACATAGTTAGCTAGTGCATCGGTTACTGCATTAAGTCTTCTTGGAATGTGATGATAAGTAATGTAATCAAAATCTCTTTCCAATAATTCACACGTAAATACAACCTTAAAATGCGATGATCTCTGACGAAATATCGTCCGTTGAGCTGGTGGACTACAAGTTGAGAATCTAAGTTTACAACCAATGTGCGGATTCCGAGGTTAATTGCCTCAGCTAATAATTCAATTACAGCGCTATATTCAGCCACATTGTTCATTGTACAACCCAGACACACCCCTTGAATATCTACTAACTCACCATGAGGATCGTAGATCACCCATGCCGCAGATGACAGATTGAGAGTACTGCGGGAAGCACCATCAGCAAAACCAACGTAAGGCGATCCAGACATCTGTTCAAGAAGCAAAAAACACAATAAGCGGCAATTATGCCCACACTGAGATAAAAATTAAATAAACGCGCACACACAACACACTACTAAAAGCACACCCATGTACAAAAAGAGAGAGAGTGCCTGGACTCAGGCATAATATTTCTTGAGATACATCCCATTCCGGGGCCTGTCCAGGGGATTACCTTCATAATCTATAAGCTCGTAGGCACCTATTTGTAAAACTCTTTTCACAATATAGGGCCCATGCCACATCGGCTCGAGTTTTCCTGCCCCCATCTTATCGTTAGCTTGATCGTAGAGCAGTACTAGATCTCCCTCGATGAAAGAGCGGGGGTTAACAACGTTATTGAAGTGAGTTTTCACTCGCTTCTTTCAAGCTTCAATAGCCAGGGAGGCTAGACGACGAGTCTCATCCAGCTGCTCTAAGTAAAGAAGCTGCTCTTCTACAAGGGTAGTATCGGGGAGTAACTCGACGGCTAATTTCAGTGAAGGAATCTCACACTCAATGGGAAGGGTCGCCTCTAGTCCATAAACTAACTGAAAAGGAGTGAAATCGGTGGCGTCCTTCACGGAGGTACGATAGGCCCACAAAGCGGAGAACAACATAAAATGCCAACTAGACTTGTGCATGCCAACAGTTCTTTGAAGCATCGTGACCAAGACCTTGTTCACGGCTTCCACTTGACCGTTTGCCTGAGGATAGTACGGAGTCGAACTATCATGCCTAAGACCTAGCTGGGTTGTTAACTCGGCCATCATATGATTATGAAAATGTTTCCCGTGATCAGTGACAATGGCTTGTGGAACTCCGAACCACGAAATAACATGATTAAACAAGAACTGCGCCGCGGTGTGACCGTCTTCCGACAATGTAGGCATCGCCTCAGCCCATTTCGTAAAATAATCTACAGCAACGATGATGTATCCATGCCCCCCGGCCGAGCGAGGGATACAGGTCACATAATCAATGCCCCATTTGGCAAAGGGGCCGACGGTTACAATGGGGTGCAGCAGGGCAGGGGGCGCACGCATCTTCCGTTGGTAAATCTGGCATTCATGGCAAGAACGGACGGCAAGAATGCAATCCTTGAACATGGAAGGCCAGAAATAGCCAGCACGGAGGATTTTCTGTGCGGTGGCATATCCAGACATGTGACCGCCACAAGCACTAGAGTGGTAGTCATTTAGAACTCTCTCGGCTTCTTCGAAGGTTAAGCATTGTCAAAGAACTGAATCAACACCGAGACGGTACATGGTGTCCCCAACGATGCGATATGGTTGGCCTTGGTGTCGAATTCGTCGATGAGCGTCCTTAGAGGTCTCGGGACGGAATGAGGACGTCTGCAGGTAGACAATAATGTCCCCATACCAAGGATCAAGGGTGCTGATAAGGAAAAGAGTTTCGTCTAGAATAGAATCCTCTATCTGAGAGGAGGCAGTAGTGGATGGCAAGGAACATAACAGTTCAGCGAAGACGATTGATTTCTTAGACTTGGCCGCAGTAAATTCCAAGTCAAACTCTTGGAGGATGACGATCCACTTTGAGTATTTGCCCCCCTACAATTGTCGTGAGAGAATGTAAGTCATGGGGTTGCAATCGGAGATCACCGTCATAGTACGCAACAAAATATTGCGGCGAGGGCCAACTTCTCGACGTAAGCATATCGAGTTTCCGCATCTAATAAGTTGCAACTAAGGTAATAAATAACATGTTCGATGCCATCGTTGTCATCTTGCACCAAAACCATACCAATGGTGGTGTTAGTAGCGGCCAAATATAGCGTATAATCACGATGATAATTTGGAGGCCGCAACAAAGGGGCGGAAACTAGTAGAGTTTTGAGACGTGCAAAAGACTCCTCAGCTATGGTATCCCATCGAAATGGGGTGTCACGCTTAAGTAACCGGGTGAAACCCTTTGCCACTTCGGCATAGTTTAGGATGAATCATCTTAAGAAATTAGCTTTACCCTGCAGGCTCTGCAATTGCCGCAAAGTAGCAGGGGGAGGAAGATTCACGATTGCCTCAACTTTAAGGAGATCCAAGTGGATGCCCTCTCGGGAGATGATAAACCCGAGAAGTCGTCCAGATTCGACACAGAAGACACATTTATGCGGGTTTAGTCGAATGTTATAGTGTCGACAGTGAAGAAAAATCTTGCGAAGATGCGATGGGTGGTCTGAGCGCTTAGCTGAATGAGCGGGAAGGTCATCCAGATAAGGTTGTACGATGTGCCGGATATTGTGGAAGGCATAAGACATCGCACGCTGGAAGGTGGCGCCGACATTCTTAAGACCGAAGGGGAGCTTTTTGTAAGCAGAAGTACCCCACGGATAGATAAAGGTTGTCTTGTGTTGATCAGCGGGGGCGATATTAATCTGGTTGTAACCAGAAAAGCCGTCCATAAACGAATATATTTCACTGCCCGCACACTCATCAATGAGTTGGTCAATGAATGGTGTGGGGTAGTTGTCTCTTGGGCAGGCTCGATTAATGTCGTGATAATCGACATAGACACGAATAGTCCCCTGCTTCTTATCCATAGGGACAATATTTGAGACCCAATCTATTAGTGGGATAGGATAGATAAAACCAGCTTTAAGAAGTTTTTCAACTTCTGCTTTGATAGCTGCCGCCTTACGGGGGTGCACGGGACGCAAACGCTGACGAACAGGTTTTGCCCCGGGATATGTAGGTATTTCGTGCACCACAATGCATGGATCGATGCCGAGCATTTCTTCATAGGACCATGCAAAAACATCACGAAATTCGTGGAAAAGTGCGATATATATTTGAATCTCCTCAGGAGTGCAAGTGACTCTTATATAAATGTTCTCGACGATCCCTGGTTTGACAGAGATGTCGATGGGCTGGGTCTGCGTGATGTTCCCCAAATTCCCTTCAGACGATGTTTGATAAATCTGGATGGGCGTCTGAAGGGGCTGTGAAGGGAGACATGGGGCAAACCGCTCGAGACAAAGCAGTGTTTCCCGGAGGGTAGGGAGAAAGGAGGAACGGTGGTGAAGATGGGACCACGGACATTCTTCAAGAGACATAGTCTCCATAATGGCCTTGTCGGAAGGAAATATTTCCTTCAACGGATCCGAGGAGGCGCCTTCTCCAAACCAGGGGGGGAAATCATCTAAGTCAAGAGCCCCACTTAAAGCAGCGGGTTCAGCATGAGGGGCCGATGCATCAACAATTTCGATGTAGTTGAGTTCGGCTGGACTCAACGGCATCTCCTCACCCCACGATTCTATCTGGTCGATGGGGGGAAGGGCCCAAGGATCAGAACGAACCGAGATCATGGAGATAGAGGCGAGGTTGGGAGGTGGGAGGGAGAAAACACCCATGAGGGCGGGTTCTTTGAAGAGCCCGACTCCCACACTCTCAAAAGGAATGGAGGTATGTTCAACGAATGGTACATTTCCCTCAGAAGAGGAAGCGAAGAAGGAAAATTGGTCAACCGTGACAATTTTCCCCTGATGAGGGAAGCGAATGACACGGAAGAGGGATGAAGCCACGGCACGCATGGCATACGTCCAACTCCAGCCCAAAAGGAGGTTATATGTGAGATTTGCGTCAACAACCTCAACTTCTACTTCCACGGTATTCCCTTCTAAGGTGATTGGTAATCGTTGAATAATACCATAAGGATGGGATTCTCTCCCATCAAAAGATTCCAAGGTCGTTGGAGACTGGCTCAGAGTCGGGGACCCGATCGCTTTCCAACAAGAAATAGACATAATGCAGGTTGATGCACCTTCATCAATAGTTGTACGATGGATCGTTTTAGAATTGATGATGACTTGAATGAGAAAAGTGATCTGATGAGGCAGTCGAGGAACATGGCTCTCGAGGTCGAAGGTAATCAAATCCGAATCTGCTGGGTCGATGCCACCGATGGCTGATAGTAGGGATTTCCTCTGGGGGGGGCAGCTCTGAAGGACCTCTAAGGCGGACATAGCCAACGGAGCTTGCGCTAAGTCCTCTACGATGCTATAGTGCTGGGCAGCACAAGCATTCGAATTATAAGAATATCTTCTGAGTAGCCCTTTAGGAGGGGGTCGGATTGTCATCTCAGTACTCGGTCTCTCGATATGGAGGGGACTAGAGCTGGACAAAGGAGCACTTGAGGGAACCTCTAGCTCCTTCCCAATGGACGACAGATACTCCTTTGCTCGAGTCGTTACATGAACGGGAATAGATCCAATAATGAATACTTGGGAACCGAAGGGAGAAGAAGACAGATCAACCACCATTTGAGTTTGCTAAGAGAGAAAAGGCTCTTTAAGAACCACAGGAACCCCAGGAGCACCCTTCAACAAACGACTAACTTTGGACCGCCTAGGGTAGTCCTTAGTATAGTGATCCTCCTCATAAATGAGGCAGGGATACTTGGGTTTGCGCTTAGCTCCTTCCTCGGCTGGAGGTTTGGAGGATTCCTGTTTAGGTTGCTTAGATTTATTTTTTCCTTTTCCCTTTTTCTTTCCTTTCGAGGCTTTGCCCACCGTGGTGGACTGGACGGCGTTGACCTTAGAAGTGTTACCAGAATTCAAACCACCCTGAGAAGTGTTTTCGTTAGATGCACTTGACTTTTGCTTCCCAGGGTTCGACAATGAGTTTTTAGAGGCCGGGTTCATAGAGCCAATGACTCCATCGACAAATGGTTTCGGCGAAGCCTTGGATGTACCGGGCCTTGGGGCGTCTGACAAATACTCGTACAAGGTACCAAACTGAGAGTAAACTAAGTCTAGGTACTAATCGTGCATGATTTCTTGCTCTTCAGTCACACAGGCTCCCATAGCAATGTCACGTGCAATCTTAGGGACAAAGGAAGTCGTGAACCAGTCGGTGAGGAGTTGATCAGGAATCCAAAACTTGATCAACCTGCGACGCCTTCTCCATTCATGTATATGATCGAAGATATGTGTAGTTGTATCCTACTTAAGAGACGTAAGGAGGTGAGTCCCTGTCTCGTACCGAATGGGTATCTGAAAGTGAGTAAGGAATGCCATGGCCAATGAGTTAAAATCTAGAAATGACACGCGGGTCAATTCAATATACCATTTAGCAGCAAAACTAGTGAGAGTCCTCTGAAAGAGACGAAGCCGAATCGATTCATCGAGCCATGAATTAGATGAACACCATAAGTGATACGTCATCACATGAGCTTGAGGGTCCTCTCCGGCTTTTCCGTCGAATTTGGGACAATCACTAGGTATCTTAGTTGGAACTGGTGGCCATTGTGCATTATGTAAAATGGGATCATTTGTTAACTTTGACACATCAAGCAGTTCCAACGTCGCTAGAAATGGTAGCTGCGGGTTAAAGGACATTTGTCCCCCGATATGAGGTAGAGCCAGAATTCCATCCAGTTCATGTTTTCCCCCACTGGCCTTGTCCTGGTGGACCAGGTCCAAAAGGGCCTTGTCCAGAAGGATTTTGTCCGTAAGGGTTGTTTCCAGAACCGGGTTGTTGATACTGGTTCTGCCCCCCAACGCCCCATTGGTTACCATACTGGCCAGCAGGTTGTTGATAATTTTGATAAGGGTTGCCCTGCGGCTGCTGGTAATTTTGATACGGGGTATATTGATTTTTCCCCTAGGGTTGCTGGTATCCATACTGAGCCTGGGAACCAAGCGGCATTTGATGAGAAAATTGGGATTGATACCCACCTGAATACGGGGGTTGGGATTTGTACACACCCGAATAAGGAGGCTGGGATTGATACCCGCCTGAATAAGGAGGCTGGGATTGATACCCACCTGAATAAGGAGGCTGGGATTGATACCCACCTGAATAAGGAGGCTGGGGTTGGTACCCACCTAAATAAGGAGGTCGGGATTCGTACCCGCCTGAATGTTGGGCCATCTGGCTGGAAGGTTGTCCTGGTCGGATCTGAGATGGCCTTGTTCACCCAGAAGGTCGAGCTTACTGAGCGAGGGGCTGCCCTTGCGCAACCGAAGATTGTCCTTGTAGACCAGATGGTTGCTGAGCAGTAGGCTGGCCTTACTGTGCATAAGGCTGGCCCCCTTGCCCAGAAGGGTGGCCTTGCTGGTTTCCGGGTTGACCTTGCTGACCGTAAGGTTGTCCCTAGTTCCCATAGGGTTGCCCCGAAGAGTAGCCTTGTTGGGTCCTGGGTTGTCCTTGCTGATCATTGGGTTGTCCCGGGTTTCCAGAAGGTTGCCCAAGATACGTGAAAGACGGACCACTAAAGGCTAAAGGTTGTCCCTGATAGGGTTGTCCTTGCGGGCCTCCTTCTTGACCTGGGTAATTCTGGCCATATTACTGCTGCCCATGATTAGGCTGCGAGTAAGACAGTTGACCCTGGTAGGGTGGTCCTTGAGATGGCTGTCCTTGACCCTGATGGTACTGGCCACCGCCATATCCGGCAGTACCCCAAGCCACGTTCAATGGAACGGAAGTCTCAACATAAGGTTCTTTAGGCAAGGAGGTATACAAATAATGATTCTCATGATCATAATAGGGGCCTTGCCCACCTGGGTTCTGGACATTATGCAAGTACTGAGAATATGCCTCCTCTGCCGTCATAGGATCGGAAGGAGGAGGGGCACCACTTACGGGGTGGACAACTCTAGCAGTATGTGTCAATTTACCACTTTGTACTGGACCTCGAGATGGGCCTGCAGCAGAAGTGACAACGGAAGATGTTGTAACAGCACTAACAACTGGAGTTGATGACATGACACAGACGGTCGAATTGGTTGGGACTGTTGTAACAGTAGTATGGTGAACTTGGGAAACAAACGGTCCTGTGGTAGGGACGATGTTTTGATCCCACATAGAAGAGGAAGCCACAGAGTTCATAGCATCCCTCAGCGATCTATAACATGTCGGCACCGTGATAACGAGAGGTGTAACGGTGTAGGGCGTAGAGATGATTAGGGATGTAGCCGAAATGGGAGTATCAATACTTGACATAACGGGCGTCCCACTTGACACAGGAGATGTATCCTCCATATCAGAAGAGGCCATCGGAGATGCAACACCAACAGGAGTAGTGGGAAAATCCTCTTCAGAGGGTTCCCAAACAGGGTTCCAAAACAAGTCGTAAAGCTCGTCCTCTGGAGCTCGAGAATTCAACGGTTGGATGCTCGGAACAATGGGAAGAGCGTCACAAACCGGTGTTTCAGGAGCAACAGAAGATGGAGACCCTTAGTCACTTGGGACAGGAGACGGAGTTGATGGATCCGCCAGGATGATCAAACAAAGACCCTAAGCAAACTAACGATAAGAGACCCTACTCAAAACTAAACGCACACAAGATCTACCAAGGTAAATGTTATCGTAGCCAAATAAATTTTATGACATCAGGACACAACTTGACCTTTTCATGTTTTAAGAGTCGAGAAAAGGACAAAAGGTGACTCTAGTCGCCTTTGAATGTTTTGAGAGCCCGAAGTGACAAATGCTCTATCGAGCCTTTTCTTTTACAGAGTTCGAAAAGGATCAAAAAGTGACTGCTCTGGAGAAACTAGGAAAATGGGTTTACCAGACAATCTGTAAAACTGCTTATACACCTTGGCAATCGTATGAAAACCAAGGACTTTCCGTACTGCAGTCAATCTTCTCGAATGCTGTGTTCGGTGCGTTACAGCTTGTAAGGTGGCAGACACAGCTTCCTATGGATCAAGGATGCAAACCTAGTGGAGTCTCCCCATATATACGCGGCGGTACGTGGGAGCCCAAATCCGTGCTAGACCACAATTGAATCACACCAGGAGGAATCACCTAACCTTAATGGGAAAACAAGAGTGACTAGGTTTAACGACGCCGGAGCACGTCTCTAGCCTAGACCTCTAGAATGTTTGCGTTATGTTCCAATGCGTTTTTAAGTAAATTCGGTTTATTTTATGGTTGGTCTTTTAGTTAAGTTTCGGTTTAAGGCCCTACCGTATGTAATCTTCCACAAATTCCTAGATGCAAGCTACATGCGAAAGAAAGCCATTTTCGTTCGATGAATACTAACTACAAGAAGGTTAAGAGTTTCAATCAAACAAAACGAGCTCAATCAACCAAACAACCTAATGCAGCTAATGGAAAATAAACAAAACTTTTTCTTTTCAATAACGCAAATAACGAAAAGTTCTATTTCATTTGCTATTAAATGCAAAAGAGATTATTTGATTCCTTTCTACAAGCACAATGCACTAGAACGAATTTCGAAAGGTAACAACACTAAGCAAAGAAGCAAATTCACCCAATGAAGACTTAATGAAATCCCAAGACACTAAAAAAAAAAAAAAGTTCTCCAAATCGAAAGGAAAACAAGGCTTCGCAAGAGCTATGTGATCTAAGCCCAAACAAAGCTAGAATGAAATCCAAGCAAACAAGAGCAAGTTGTTCGGAAATCACTCAAAAATACTTCAACAATCACTGAAGAAAATGCGAAAAGAAATCACAAGGTTAACCAGACAATCAAAGAACCCAAAACTCCCACGGGAGGCTCGACACACACGGCCACTAGATGCCCTAGGGTTGAGGTGTGAAATCGATGGAAAGAGGCAAACACCCGGAGGACAAAGGTTGCAAACCAGTCAAACAAGGCTTAAGCACACTCCAGCAACTGAAAAAGAGGTGGCAAAAATCAAATCCAAGCTTAGACAACAAGCAAAACAAGCGGACCAAAAACTACACGGCCTGGCACGACTGTCAGGCTGCAACTCGCGCTAACCAGTGATTGGCGCATGTTGTCAGTTAGCAACAAGGGCCACTAGCGCGACTGTGAAGGCAAAAAGCGCGCTAACAAAGTTTGCTAATTTCAAAAGAAAAATACGCAGTCCAGGGCTTGGGTTACAAGCTTAAAGCAAGTCAAAAAGTACAGGGGTAGCAAGAAATTCGATCCAAAGGCTTATCTAAGCAAGCAATCAAAGAAAAACCAAAGAGACAAGACAAACTCCAAGTTGTTTAGTCTGTAAACCAAACCAGAGATTGACTGAAGCGGCTTTGATCTACTTCACTAATGCAAAGCAATAGTGTTTCGAAGGCTATCTGGCTGTGCTTCAGACTCCGTCTAAGTTTACAAATTAAACAACAAGCTAAACTCCCTAGCGGAGTCGCCAAATTGTTGGAGAGGTAAATCCCCTCTACGGATAGAGGCGATCCCTACTAGCCCAGAATGGGTCTAGCAACAATCAAACAATGCTATCACGTAAATTCCTAATTGCAAATAAAGAGTAGATGATGAATACCTACTTGAGATCCAACGCTTTAGTTCGTAGGAGAGATGGCGCTCGCGTTCCTTTGCCTTGGCCGGTCACGATCCTCCACTATCCACGTGGATGGACACCTGCACACAAAGAGAACAAACACAAACACAAGCGTGAAATCTAATATATGCAATTATACATCAGTCAGGAAGGATATAGTTCAACATCAACCATTACAAGTACAACGAGAATGGAACTGTAATGATAGTCATCTATTATTTATAATTCAACAAAGGAGAATACAACCAGCGTCCTGCCATCAAGTCCTCCTTTGGCTGGGTGCTTAGCGACACAAGTCTTGCAAAAGCTTGAAGGGGTGAGGGACAAGCTCTCTCTCTCTTCAGTGACAAAGTCTCCTTACTTAGGAAAAGCCTTATGGATACAAAGAAGGCTCCTTGCAACTCCAACCTTTTGATGTCTTCCTTTCAGCACAAGTATTGCCACAAGAGTCTAAGCTATCAGAACCAGAACTCGAACTAGCTTGTCCAAGCCATGGGAACAAGCTTTTATAGATGAGAAGGAAGAGATAAGGTCAATCCCCCACAATCATGGATTTGGCTTCATCACTTGGAAACTTCCATGGAATGGTGGCAAACAACTTTCCATCCAAGGAGATTCAAAGCCAAACCATCCTCACTCAACTTGGAATCAGTTTGGTGAATGAGGTGGATAGAAACTTCGGAGGTTTGAGTGGTTAAGAATTTTTCCCAAACGGGTTGGCGCGATTGCGACTCTGAGACAGAGCGCCAATGGCGCACCCTTTCTTTAGGATTTTCCCCATTGGCGCGGCCATAACACAGGGCACCAGCGCTAATGCAAAAAGGGCTATTTTTAGGGGCAATGAGCAGGAGATGTCTTAAGGGCATA
>APFE030460438.1:68327-86649 GCA_000404065.3 Pinus taeda
ACACGGCTTCCTATGGATCAAGGATGCAAACCTAGTGGAGTCTCTCCATATATACGCGACGGTACGTGGGAGCCCAAGTCCGTGCTAGACCACAATTGAATCACACCAGGAGGAATCACCCAACCTTAATGCGAGAACAAGAGTGACTAGGTTTAACGACGCCGGAGCACGTCTCTAGCCTAGACCTTCTACAATGTGAGCGTTATGTTCCAATGCGTTTTTAAGTTGATTCGGTTTATTTTATGGTTGATCTTTAGTTAAGTTTCGATTTAAGGCCCTACCGTATGTAGTCTTTCACAATTGCCTAGATGCAAGCTATATGCCAAAGAATACCATTTCGTTCGATGAATACTAACTACGAGAAGGTTAATAATTTTCAATCAAACAAAATGAGCACAATCGATCAAACAACCTAATGGCAACTAAATAAAACTTTTTCTTTCAAGAATATGAATCAACGAAAAGTTCTATTCCATTAACTATTGAACGCAAAAGAGATTATTTGATTTTCTTTTCTAAAGGCACAATGCACTAGAATGAATTTTGAAAGACACTAACACTAAGTAAAAGAGACAAATTCACTCAATGAAAATACAATGGAATCCCAAGACACCAAAACAATTCTCCAAACCAGAAGAAGAGCAAGAGCTTGTACGAGCTATGTGATCTAAGCTCAAACAAGGCAAAAATGAAATCCAAGCAAAGGCAAGTCACTCGGAAATCAATGAGAAATACTTCAACAATCATTGAACAAGTGCAAAAACAATCACAAAGTCGACCGGACGATCAAGAAACCCAAAATTCCCACGGAAGGCTCGACACACACACGGCCACTAGATGCCCTAGGGTTAAGGTGTGAAATCGATAGATAGAAGCAAACACCCGAAGGATGAAGGTCAAGACCCAGTCAAACACGGATCAAACACACTCCAGCAACTGAAAAAGATGTGGTAAAATGCAAATCCAAGCTCAGAAAGCAGGCAAACAAGTGGATCACAAAGCTAAGAGGCCTGGCGCGACTGTCAGGCTGCAACTCGCGCTAAACAGAGATTGGCGCGGGTTGACAGTTAGCAACAAGGGCCACTAGCGCGACTGTTAAAGGGAAAACCGCGCTAACAAAGTTTGCCGAGTAAAAAGAAAAAACAAGCAGTCTAAAGCTCGGTTCACAGTATCTAGGCAAGCCAGGAAGCAAGAGGCAGCAAGAAATTCAATCCAAAAAGCTATCCAAGCAAGCAAACAAGAGAAAACCAAAGAGGCAAGACAAACTCCAAATTGTTCAGTTCGTAAACCAAACCGGAAATCGACTGAAGTGGCTTTGATCTACTTCACTACTGCAAAGAAATAGTGTTTCGAAGGCTATCTGGCTGTGCTTCAGACTCCGTCTAAGTTTACAAATTAAACAACAAGCTAAACTCCCCAGCGGAGTCGCCAAATTGTTGGAGAGGTAAATCCCCTCTACGGATAGAGGTGATCCCTATTAGCACAGAAGGGGTCTAGCAACAATCAAACAATGCTACCACGCAGGTTCCTAATTGCAAATAAAAGGGTAGGTGATGAAGACCTACTTGAGTTCCAACGCTTTCGTTTGTAGAAGGGATGTCGCCCACGTTCCTTTGCCTTGGCCGGTCACAATCCTCCACTATCCTCGTGAATGGACACCTGCACACAAAGAGAACAACACAAACACAAGCGTGAAATATAATATATGCAATTATACATCAGTCAGGAAGGACATAATTCAACATTAATCACCACAACAATGAGAATGGAACCATAATGATAGTCATCTATTATTAATATTCAACAAAGGAGAATACAACCAGCGTCCTGACGTCAAGTCCTCCTTTGGTTGGGTGCTCATCTACACAAGTCTTGAAAAGCTTGAGGGGGTGAGGGACAAGCCTCTCTCTCTTTGGCAACAAGGTCTCCTTACTTAGATCAAGCCTTATGGACACAAAGAAGGCTCTTGCAACTCTAATCTCTTGATATCTTCCTTTCAACACAAGTATAATTACCACAGGACCAGAACTAGCTTTCTCAAGGCATGGAGACAAGATTTTATAGATGAAAAGGAGAAGATAAGCTCAATCACAACAATAATGGATTTGGCCTCATCACTTGGAAACTTCTATGGAATGGTGGCAAACTAATTCCCATTCAAGGAGATTCGAAGCCAAACCATCTTCACTTAACTTGGATGCAGTTGGTGAATAAGTTGGATAGAACTTTCGGAGATAGATTGGTTAAAAACTTTGCCCAAAAAGGTTGGCGCGATTGCTGCTCTGAGACAGAGCGCTAATGGTCCGCCCCTTTTATAGGATTTTCCCCATTGGCGCGAGCAGAACATGGTGGGCTAGCGCTAATGCAAAAAGGGCTGTTTTTAAGGGCAAAGAGCAGGAGATGTCTTGAGGGCATATGAAGCTCATGTTCATAGGTGAATGATGCAAGTGGTTTCAAGTCTTGTCACTTTTCACAAGTCCCGGAATGAGTCCTCCAAGGTGCAGGAGAGGAGTAAAAGGGACGGTGACAAACGGTGACAAATTACTGTGTAACAGGCATGATGGTCATTATCATGAAAACATGCAATCATGGTTGTGTTGAAGAATTGAATTTTTAGAAAAAGGGACTTGATTGGAAGTTGGATAGAAATATGGAAGGTTTTCAAGAAGTTGACTCTTGCAGAACTAGGATGTAGCAAAACCATGTAGGGCTTGTGCAGGTCATGAAGGATTTGAATTGCATGAGGAAAGAGAAGTCAAAGTTGTAGAAAGAAATTGATGCACTACAAGAGAAGGTTAAGAGGGAGATTATTAACCCTAGTTTTTAGGTTGAGAAAGTTTAAGCTACTATCCATGAAGAGGAATTTGGTCATGTGACCAAGTATGGGACAAACATTGTGAAGTTGAAGTCAAAAGAGGAAGAACTTGGTGGAATGAAGTCTACCAATGATGCACTAGATTTGAGATATCTATAAACATGGAAGGCATATGGAATATCTCCCATGGAGGGACCTCATGGCAATGAAGAAAATTAGGTACTGACTTTTGTTATGCAGGATGAGATGAGTTCTTATTCACCTATGTGAAGAACGATTTGGTTTTATTAGAGACTTATTCGGGGAGAATTTGACCTAAAGATGGATGGTGTGAATGTCTGAGACAAGGGATACAAATGATACATTAATTCTATGGGCAAGTCATGGATGGATAAATAAAGGATTGGTCAAGTTTCTATCATGGCTCATGGATAAAGATCATTTCGATGGAAGCACTTAGAGTAAAAGGGCACACTGGAATAAGAAACGAATTGACATAAAAGCTTGGTGGACTTCTTCATTGAGGTTTCATTGGGGCCAAGATGAATTTCTTGGTGAACCTTTGGTAGGAAGATACCTTGATGATGGAAGGGACTATCTAGGAATTAAAGCATGATGAAGTGAGTTGGTGATATTCATTAAGACTTTGTCGAAATTAAGGATAATTCTTGAGGGACTATGAAAGGATAGAGGTTTCAATGAGGATGAGTTATCCATGATTGAAGGTGTGGGTGACCCGCAAAGGCACATGCACGACTAAAAACAAAGCAATTCATGTGATGAGTGAAGGAAAAATTATGTGATGAGCATGGGGGCCTAGAACTGTTATTGACCAAATTTTGGGGTGTGGTGATTGAATTTGGCTTGCCTAGCTAAAGTGGATAAGCTAAGAAACCAAAGTTGTGCATGCCTAGCTGAAGTGTAGGGAATCCATCCAAGGGTTCCCACCCAAACGAAGAAGACATGGACAACCTGTGAGGGTGTTTGAACCTATGAGGGCATTTATGTGACAAAACGTAGGGACAACTTGAGATGGTTCCATAGGATTGAGACACCTAGCCAAGGGTGTTCACCTAATTGATGTAGAAAAGTTTACTTTAAGTAGCCTGTGATGCTAAAAGTTCGAAGGAACTTGAGACAAATATGACTTGAATAAATTTGAAGATAGTTGTGACAGATGAAGAGTTAATATCGATGGTGGCCTTGGAGGATCTCTGGTTTGTTTAGGAGTTGAGGTCAGGTTTGAACTTGAATTTGATGCAGCATGGGACATATACCTTTGGGCATAGTATGGGATGTGTTCATGAGGAGCGACTTGAAATGAAAAGATAGGAGCAAGACAAATTGGAGTTGGATGGTGGTTGTAGAAATGAAGGTGCCTTGATGGAAACACAAGAGGCATGGTTTGAGCCCAATGAGACTTAGTCATTGCAAGAATACTTGCAATGAGAAATTGTTCCATGGAGAGCCTTCTTGAAGAAGGACGACTTGGACATATATGGAGGTTTATTGGTATGAAAACCTAGGAAACACATGTATGTGATCATGAGGCAAGTGCAAGTTTTACTCCTTCATAGAATATGGAAATAGAACATTCAAGAGGAGATGGAGTTTTCTTTGTGGACTTGGATGTGGGAAGATGAGTGGACTTCATTTGAAGGACTTATGCATGATGAGATATGTATGGTTGAGTTGCGTTACAAAAGTGTAGCACTTGGATGATTGTGGAATATTTTTTTATGATAATTGATGTTAAATGTGAAGAAATGATGGAGAAACAACCAAGGAATGCATGAGGAGGTGCATTCTCATGGGTTGGATGTGACGGTTGGATTAGCTACCCAACTAGTTTGAGCCTCGGGGATCAATATTGCATGGAGACATGCTAGTTTTTTGTTGGAGTATGGAAGTTAGAGTTCACATAGTTGAGGTAGTTGTCAAGGTGATAGTTGCGAGTTGATGCATTGCAATAGAGAGATGGAATGAGTGGCATTTCATGAAGGCATGACGAAGTGGTAAGACGATGCATTATGACTAATGGTTGTGTGAAGTTCGAGAGATCGTCTTCATGGAACTTGCTTCTAAGAGAAAGGAGTCATGTAGTTTGACGGGCCTTGAAAATGGTTTGTTCGTGATTTTTTCCAAAGAGTGGAGTTGTTGTCGAGGATAAAAAACATTTTATAGTGGGGGAGGATGTCAGGCAATTGGGCTTAAGAGTGGAGTTTTTGTCGATGATGAAAATTATTTTAGAGAGGGGGAGGATGTTAGGCCCTTATTGTCATTGTTACAACACCCTCCAAACTTTGATCTATATTCAAACTTCGGAGCCTACTTTAATATTTTGGTTTGTCGTTTCTAGTAGTAAAAGACATTTCATGCTTTTTCTCTAAGTTTATAAGCCATATTGTGAAGAAAACCTGAGGTTCAAGTAACAACCCATAATTAAATATGCAACTAATTACATCAATTTATGCGATTAATATTCAACACACAATTATTCAACTAATTAACATATAATTTCGAAAAATATGAGCAGAGGCAACTTACCTGTAGCGATGTTATTCCTTGTGATTTTGGAGTTGAAAACTATTTGAATCTCGCTAATCGTAACAAAGTTTTAGGGATGACTCTCCACCCAACGGTAGGCTTAGTTGCACATAATCTTTCTACAGTTGGCCACCCCCGAGCCCTCAATCAACATACTACTATCAGGGAATATTTTGTCCCTCAACACTTATATCCCAAGAGAATGGATGAAGTAATGGATGAATCTCATTCTCATCATTGTCCATTAAATAGATCAAATAGTTCCAAAAATGGAAATGGGATCCACATGCACACATTCCATGTGTCAACATGCCACCTTTTATTTCTTTATTTTAAGTTTTACTTAATTTAACTCTTTCTTATTTTATTCCTTTTTACTTTTTGTTAACTTTAATTATTCTTACTATTTTTATAGTTTACTTTTATATACATCTTTTTAGAAACTCGAGTTTATATTTACTATTTATTTATTATATTATTATATTCTCTTCAGTATTTATTATTTTTATTTTTAGTTAACTGATATTATCTTTCTTTTTATTATATATCTATTTATTTACTATTATTATCATTTCTTCGGTTGTTTCACTATTATTTTATTATTATTAATATTTTCTTTATTCTTTACTATTTATTATATTTAATATTATTTAATATTATTTATTTATTTATTATTAGGGTCACTACATACTCCCCCCCCTCTTTAAGGGACTTCGTCCTGAAGTTAAGTTGAATCATTTAACATTTTATTTTATTTAGTTATTTATTACTTCACATTTTCCCTACACCCTCTGTTGAACTAGTATAACCAGCAAGCATCAAAAGTTTCCACAATACCTGGGAAATCCCAAGGAATTTATGTCCTTTGCCCCAACTTTCGTAACAACGCATAAAGCCTCATTGGTCTGTACCTCATCTACCCCAAGGCAGGCACTCGACTCAGTAATCCATGTAGTAGTACTCCAAACATCTCAAAAGGATGGTCCACTCCCTCCACACTCACTAAGGTGCATAGCCCCAGGCATCAAATTCCTTACACCCCCACCAAAATTCGACATCCCAATCCAATATTAGCCACTTGGCCTTCTCAAGATGGCCTCATAGCCCCTTAAGAGCTATACAAGACAAAGGAACCACTAGCATGTGTAGTGTTGATTGAGTATGTCCTCGGCCCATATGGTGTTACATATTCTCCCTCGTAGGTATGGGCTCCCACAAAACAAAATGCAGGATCATACCAAGAGGAGACAACTAAATTTAGTTTGTATTATTAATTCGCAAATCTTGCTTGCTAGTACATGGATTTTTATCCCTTTATTATTATTATTATTATTTAAATAACAACTCACTTTGTGGCCTCAATTTCATTATATTAAAAAATAAAATAAAATAAAATTGTACACAACAATTTCAATTTACTCAATAGTTGATCTTCAAAATAAATAAAAGAGCCTACAAAAATTCCTTTATGGCAGAGTCGATGAGTGGGAAGAGAAACTAGGGCTCTGAGACTTAAATAACAGAGGAGATGGATGTTTTAAGGTCCACAAAGAAGTTTTGTCATTTTCTTACAATGGATAAATGGAAACAGATACCTAATTTGCTTGAATTCATTAATGATGGTGGTTACAATCATATTCATGGAATCGACTAACAAGAATAGAGATTTAACAATATGTTGGAATTTTCTCTAATTTTGTGATCGTTGGTGGATTTCAATTTCAATGGAAAGACATTCGTGTAGTTTTAACAGAATAGTTGTGGAATGGGGTGAATTTTATGCTCTGGAGGATCGGTCGACTTCGTCTAGTTCCTAAGAATGTGTTGTTGTATCTTCAATTTTGGAGTGTTTTGCATCTTATTTGGTAGATTTATCCATCAAATTTGCATTAGTAGTAGTAAGAAGGCCTTTTTCACAACGATGAAAGTTGTGAAGGATGTCAAGGTTGACAATGACAAGAATGGAATGAGGAAAAATGGGTTTTTGGTACCTTGTTTGAACGTGAAGGAAAAAAAAGGGTCAGGCCATGAGCTCCTCTCAGGAATAAAATTGCCTTGTATGAGCAATTTACAATACAATCTCACAATTTTGTTCAGTCGTCCCACGATGCTACTCAGAAAATCCCAATCTCTTTATTTAATCATCTGGATTTGAGTGGGAAGTTAATATTAATTTCAATTATCCTAAATCTAGATTTCCTCACAAATTTTAGTTGTACATCTCCAATTTCTCGTATAAAATCATCTATTTCCACATATATCTTCATATACCGAGTAACTAAGTAATACTACGTGGGATTTCTAAAAAAATTAACACTTAAATGAATTTATTTGGGATTTAGCTTTAACAATCCAACCTATATAATAGACTTTAATAAATTAGATATGCATGTTAGGGCTTATAGGCCTCAAGTGTTGTAACCATACCCTGATACCATATGTAACAACCCATAATTAAATATGCAACTAATAACATCAATCTATGCGATTAATAGTCAACACACAACTATTCAACTAATTAGCATAGAATTTCAAGAAATATGGGTAGAGGAAACTTACCTATATTTATGATATTCCTTACTTGTGAATTAGAGTTGGATTTTATTTGAATCTAGCTAACCACAACAAATTTTTTGGGGATGAATCTCTACCCAACCGTAGGCTATATTGCACATAATATTTCTACTATTGGCCACCCTTGAGCCCTCCATCAACGTACTACTTCCAAGGAATCCTTTGTCTCACAATACTTTTCTCCCAAGAGAACAAATGAAGGAATGTATGAATCTCATCCTCCTCATCATCCATTAAATAGACCAAATAGTTCCAAAAATGGAAAGGGGATCCACATGCACACATTTCATGTGTCAACATGCCAACTTTTATTTCTTTATTTTAAGTTTTACTTAGTTTAACTCTTTCTTATTTTAATCCTTTTTAATTTTTGTTAACTTTACTTATTCTTACTATTTTTATAGTTTACTTTTATATATATTTAGTTAGAACTCAAATTTACTATTTACTATTATTATCATTTCTAAATTGTTTACTATATTATATTATTTTTAATATTATATTATATTATATTATTTATTATTATTATTTTTATTATTATTAGGGGCATTACATGTCATCTTTTGGTAAGGAAAGTGTCGCGCTTTGTGAAAGGGAGTTATATTGCATATTTAAGAGGCAAATTTGGTACTTATGAGTCTTATTTATCATTGAGACATGAACTAGACTCATTCCCAAAGTTTTATGGATTGTTTTGTTGGTGTCATCACTTGTGTCACAAAGTGTATCTTAAGTGTCACACTTGGAGGTAAGTATCATTTTGTTGTCGTGTCAATGGTTTCATTCTGATTTTGGGTGATTAAGTGTTCATTGTTGTGTCGTCGATCGTTCAGAGTGTGTGATCATGTTCAAGTCTTGTCTTGGTCTCACCTTTACTTCACTAATCCCACACTTAATTAAATTCTGGAGAGTTCCTTGCCCTACCAACCCTGATTCACTTTTCCTTCCTTAACTGTGCATTGCATAGTTGCAAGCCTCAATCAGCATCCCCTACCTCCTAGAACTACACAATGTGCAGTCACTACCTCGAAAGAATGCGCATTGTGTAGTCACAGTGCTCAAGGCTACCTCTTGTCCCTTATAATTATGCAATCTTTCCTCCCAATCAGTCTCTCACTGTACATTGTGTGGTTCCTATAAACAATCACCCTCCTTGTCTCTTTGAACTACACAACTGTGAAATCTAGTGGCCGAGTCTCTCTCTTAAACCACACACTGTGTAGTCATAGTGGGCAAGCCTGCATCATTGTGTCACTGTCTCCCTCAACTGCACAGTATTATCTCTTAGGCCTCCATCTAATATGCAGTTATAGTCATAATTCCCTCATTCCTTCCTCTTGGAACTACACACTGTGCAATCCTTGAGCTTTCTCCTATGTCCAGAACTCAGTCCTAGTTATGATTAGTGAATTTCATGAAGGGAGTTAGACTAAGATATTTCGGGACTGATGTCATCATGTCATGAGTGAATTTCATCTGAAGGTATTATATGTTGACATGACAGGATGATGCTTAATAAGGATGATAAGGAGACCATGCAAGAAGACACTTATGAAATTGGAAAGACAAGATTATCATTAAACAAGAAGATAAATGGACACTAGATCATGACAGAAGTTGGAATATAAAGATCACAAAGAAGACTCCATATCTTCAAGCCTCTTAGAGGAGTAAGATAAAGAACATGTAACATCTATCATGAAGACACAAAGATAGTAACAAGAAGATTCATGTCATTAGTGTCAATTCATGTCATTGTCATTATCATTAGTGTCAATTCATAAATTCCATGTCATTAGTGTCAATTCATATTTTGTCTAAGTATCATATCAAGATCATATGATTCATTATTTTGCCACATCATTTGTGGTTTTAATTATGTAATTTTCAAGAAAATGAGAAATATAAAGTGTGTGGAAGTTCCAAGTTCACTCATAGAATGTGAAAAGTCACGTAGAAGGAAAAGGGTCTCATGGAAATTTGAAAAGTCACAAGGAAGAGAAAGAGTCATGAGGGGAGCTCAAGAGTCACAAGGGAGGTTGGGAGTCACCTCATTTGTTATATATGCACCCTCATAGATCAAGAAAAGTATTTTTCACCTTGGCTTCTCAAGCTAGGAATAGGAGAGAAGAATAGGCTTTTGAGAAGCAAGTAGTGGCTTAAAGTTCCACTATTGGAACAAGTGTTGTATCATTGTATTGGTGTATCTCGGAAATTTCACCTAATAATTTGAAGCTCTTTGGGTTGACACACTTTTCATGCATATGTCATTAATGATTGTGAGATCATTCTGCCATTGTTTTCAGTATATGTTTGTGTTAATTTATGCTAATGAAAATGAACTATTTTATTGGCTTTTGTATGCTTCTTTGAATTGTGTCTTTTTCTTTCATGATCGTGGTTTCTTTGTGAATAATTTTTCAATATTACTTACAATTCTTTTAGATTAGTACTATTACTTTTCTCTTAAATAATCAATTTCGTTTCCCTTTCATGAAAGAAAAAGTATACACTTTACAATTGAATGCATCACAAGGCTAACATACTTACTTATCTCAAAAGTGCATGTGTTTCTCTTATGTCATTTATTACAGCCGAGGCAAATCTTTAAGATAATGGAAACTAACCATAATTTTTTGTTAGGGATCCTACTCCAAATGGTGTGAGGTCTAATTGGGACTTCATACTAGGGAGACCCCCTTATTATTGGTGGATTCCAGCATGGTTAACAGTGTTGAGAAATCTAGGGGAAACTATATTATGTGATTTATCTTACTTTGATAATTGCTTGTGATTCTATTTTACTTAATGTGATGTACTTATTCTAATATTATTCTTTCACTTGATTATTATTGTGTTATTATCATAAAAAAAACTAGAAAAATATGAATATCAAATAGACAAGAGGACACAAAATGTAGGTTGCTAACTAGGGCGAAAACCTCTCCTCTTAAGAGGAAAGCCCACAAGAATTCATCTCTTCTTATAGAATCTTCAAATGAAAATTTACAATACTTATGACCCTCCTCCAAGACCAAGTAAACCTCTTATTTGATGAGATTCTCCTCCACAAAGTCAAGGCTAGTCAAACTTTGCTTCAATACTTTAGATTTCTGCCTCTCTTCAGAACTTCAACTTGTTGCTTCAGGACTGCAATTTTCAGATTCCATTACATAAACCCTAGTTTGGCATGTGTGAGAAAATTTGGTGTGAAATGAATCTTTCTTCCTTCGCTTGGGAAGATGCTTCTTCCTTGATAATTCATCCAACAATCTTGATCCTTGTAACTCCAAATTTCAGCCTTATGTGGTGACTGCAATTTCGGTCTTGTTGCTACAAAATATGCCCTAACTTGCTCGCACGTGTGAAATGAAAGTGGCCCAAAAAATTCCTTAATAATTAACTCTTTCTTCCTTTATTTCGTGTTTCCTTTGTTGGTCTTTCTTGTGCTATGTCAAACTTGCGTAATTGATCTCACATTAGGTTGAGTGCTTCTTATTTATAGGCTACTCAGGAACCCTAATAGGTCGACTTGTCATTTGCAGGTCAACTTGTCTTGGAGGGTCACTTTGACACAATCATTAGAGAAATTATTATGTGTTGAAGATAATAATAATTTTATGATCACTCCCAGCACATAGACATCAGGCACCACTTTATCCAGGATATAGTACAAAATGGGCCTCAAGACAAAAATGAGGTAAAAAATGTGCTTCAAAACAAAAATGCACAACCAAATCAACTTTATAAGAATCAATAGATTTCAATATGATGATGTCAATCATGGGGGATGATTCGCCATTTTTGCAGTTAAAAAGTAAAAATATTCCAAAATTAAAAAATTAAAAAATTAAAAATCTATTTTTTCAACTCGTATTTTCAACTTATCTCTCTACATTTTTACTCAAATTTTGAGCAGGAGCACTCATTGGATTCAAAATTTAATCCCCCATCCAAAGATTACCTATGTTACATACTTTCGATGGACCCTGCTACATGAAAAATGAGAAATACATAATAAAAAATAAAATATATAATATATATATATATTATATTATATATATTATATATATATATATATATATATAATATATAATATATATATATTAATCATGTTTTTTTATTGTATTTTCTCATTTTTATTGTAGCAGGGTCCATCAAAAGTATGCAACATGGGTACTCAGATTAGGAATTAAATTATACATCCAACGAGTGCTCCCGCTTGAAATTTGAGTAAAACCATAAGGATAAGAGTTGAAAATACAAAAAAGGTAGTTTTTTCATTTTTCAATTAAAATTTGATGATGTAATCTAATCTTATTTTATAATATTTCTTAGAAGGCCCATTTCAGACCTCAAAATTTCTCCAATTCTATGACTCAAATAATTTCTCTTGAAAAAGTTTAAGATACCCAATGCAATCTTACATATATAACAATGAATAAATACACTTTTTAACTTAAGGACAAAACCTAGAAGCACTCAATGGGTACTTGACGTATAAATAAAATAATCTTGAGCATAAAACCCATGCTACAAAATAATAATAATAACAATAAATTTTATTTTTATCAAATAAATAAAATCATGATTACATTAGACATTATGAAAACCAAACCTAGTTACACTTTTCAACAGTCCCTCTTAAATAAGAAGGTATTCATAATACATACAAGGTGTTGAAAATGCAATAAGAAAACCCTAATTTAATTTTTTCCTTGAATTAAATTAGGAATAAAATTGTAATTCCACATCACAAAACAACTTGTATGAGTAAACTAAATTAAATTGACTTAGTTGGCTTAGTTAATTCGAGTTGAGGGACTAACTTGAGTCATGTAGAGTGTCTCCTACATTATAGGAGCCCTAGTTGAGTTTATTTTGAGTTGTAATTAATTAATTCAGTTTAACAGAGTTAAAGTAAGTTAAACTAGTTCCAACTGATGGAAGAACTAGTAGGAAATTAGATAGTGGGGTGTTGCTTCATGCATTCAACTAGTTAACTGATGATTCACTCATAAATAACTCATGCATGTCAGATATGAAAGTTACCTAGTTGAGATTGGAGTTTTGGGACATCGTACTATCAATTATATAATCATATGAATTACACATGTGGTGAATGCAGTCAGAGGAAGGGCTATGAGGATTGCGCAATGCGAATTGAGGAATTTCCCTGATTAATACGGCTAATCCTCAAGGAAACAGTGCAAGGAAATAGGGAGTTAGGCAAGAGGAAAATTAGCTAAGTATTGGCCTGGGATTGTCTAGGAATATGTGGGATAGATAGAGATAGTTCTAAGGTTGCTCAGGCTTGAACAAAGCATTGTAATATTCTCACATTTTCTCACTAACGAAATATACAGATAGCATGGGGGTTTCAGATGTGGATTTCCCCAGGAAATCATTGTGTAATGTGTTGATTGAATTCTATCTCTTGTATGCTTTGTGATTTCTCGATTGATTAATTTTTTTCGCTGATGAGTAGAGTAGATTAAAGTCTATTGTTTTAGTAAATTACAACTTGTATTTTGAATCTACAAGGAATTTCTACATGGTATTCGAGAAGAAATCCCTCTAGAAGAGGAGAATGAGTTTTTCTTTTGCAGGCGAAATCGAATTTGCAGTATCATTCCTCAGAGTCAACATGGTGTCTTTCTACGGATTGAGACTCGAATATGCCCTTGAGGGTAGATAAAACTATATTGCTTGAAAGGGCATGATGGAGGTAGTGTTGGAAGACAATGGGCTCAAGGAATTCATAGAAAAAGATATTCCTAAGCCTCTAGAAACTAATGCTCAAGATCTGGCAAAGTGGAGAAAATGTGTTGCAAAGGCAAGAAGTATTATCCTAGAAGGAGTTCGAGATCATATTGTCTCAAACCTCCATGGTAAGGAGACTCCGTGTGCAATGTGGAAGGCCTTGAAAAACATGTTTTAAAACAATAGTGACCATGGGAAGTTGGCATTGAAGGACAAGCTCAGAAAAATTACGATGGAGAAGAGCAACACAATACCAAAGTACTTGACCAAGTTCACCAAATCTCAAGATCAGCTTGGAAGTGTTGGTGCTGTAGTTGCTGAAGATGATCTAGTCGGCCTAGCACTTTCAGGCCTTCCAAAGAGATGACATAGCTACCATAATTTAGTAAATGGGAGGTAGAATCTACCATAGTAGGAGTGTTTGTGGTCTGGCTCGGTGCGGGAAGAGAAATGTAAAGAAAGGGAAAAGGAAGTCATCCCATTCCAAATTATATTATAATTAGGGTTAAAATAAGAAGGACTTGTCGAATATTAAATGTTTTGAATGCCATGATGTGGGACACTATGCCATGAAGTCTCCACACAAGAAGGCTGTCAAGAATCCCTTAGGAGGAGTGGCAAGTGAAGCTCGTGCTTCACAATTCAAGTTGGATTTCACCCTCATCGCTTGCATAGAGACATCGGTGATGGGTAGTGTGTGATATCTGGATAGTGGAGCCTCATTCCATATGATTGGAAACAAATAATTATTTACTGACTTCGAGTAGAAGGACCTCCAGATGCACATCGAAATGGGAGATGATGGAAGGTATAGTGCTACCGGCATTGGGATTGTTACTTTTCAGAGGGAGTTTGGTTCTCCTCTCACATTAAAATATGTCATGTATTTTTTGGGTCTGAAGAAGAATTTGGTTTCAGTTTCTATGTTGGAGTATCTTGGCTATGGTGTGATATTTAGAAAAGGAAAGGCTTTCCTTCATCATATTTCTAGAGGACTTCCCAAGGGTACACTAGAGTAGAGAGATACATGCAAAGGGTGTACATTGGGGAAGTACACAAAATCCACCTTTCATGATAAGGACAGTTGAGCGTAAGCGATACTTGAAAGAGTTCACTCAGATGTGTGTGGACCATTCTTGATAGCCTCCACATCCAAGTATAGGTATTATATAATATTTGTAGATGATTTCTCATATACGTGCTGGATTTTCTTCATGTAGAAGAACGATTCTATGTTCTCTAAATTTTGTGAATTTAAAGAACTTGTTGAGAAATACACTAGAAGGAAAGTGAAGCCTCTCAAGAGTGATAACGGTGGATAATATGTTTCAAATGAATTCAAGAACTTATGTGCATTAGAAGGCATTTGACGAGAGTTAATAGCACCTCATAACCCACAACAAAATGGGGTGGATGAAAGGAAGAACAAAAGTATTGTGGGAGTTTCATGGAGGATGTTACATGATCAAGGCATATCGTTTCACTTGTGGGCTAAAGCATGCAACACAGTTGTATATGTGAAGAATAGGATTTGTCTTAAGATTCTTGGGATGAGTACACCAGAAGAAGCTTTTTCAGGGAAGAAACCAGATGTGGCACACTTCAGGATCTTTAGTTCATCGGTTTACTGTTATGAATAAATATTCATAACTAAATAATAAAATAAATATATTAAAATAATAAATATTAACAATTAATAATTTAATTAATTAAATGCCCGTTAATTATGAAAGGGGAATGATGTCCAAAAGACATGACTTTCAAAAAACAACTTTGTGCCTTGTCAATGTCTATTAAAGTGTATATATATATATACATATACAATTTTAGTGTGAAATTTCAGTTAAATTCAGTGTAAAATTGTAGATTTTCATTAACAGTGGTATCAGAGCCACATTCTCATCCATTGTTGTTCAAATCACCACTCATACAATTCATTTTTGTTTTCTTATCCTCGTCGTCATTCCTCACACAATCCATTGTTTTTCTCTATGTCCTTATCCTCTCCATAATTCCTCAATTTCCCTACCCATGAGCCACCATCACACCCTGTCTATCCATTCCCACCAACGTAAAATCTCCTTCAAAACCACTTGTTGTGTTTTTTCCCATTCCAAACTATTGCGTATTGTCCCTCTCGTTGTCTTTTCCCATGGCAACTGTTATTTCCTTTCTTTCTCATTGTCTATTGCGTGTATCCCATATGCTCATACTATCACCTAGGTCCGTGTCCGAACAATATGTTGAACATTGTCGTACCTTCCTCCTTTCAGTTGCTGACCACTGCATGTTTTGTTTTGGTCAAGATGAATTGCTATGTTGCTCTCTGTGCAACCCCGTCATTGTTTCACGCACTTTATATAGTGTTAAATAAATTATAAATTATTTTATTGTTAATTATATACAATCTATATATATATATATATATATATATAAACAAACAAAAAAATGGTTCCACCAAGGAAAAAAAGAACAAAATGGGAACTAGTAATTACAATACAAATTCACGAAAATTTCAAAAGGAACTCGATAGAATGCACCAGTGCCTTGATAATGTCGAAAAGAAGCGGGAAGAACTCGGAAAAGGCCAAGACAAGATAATTATTACTTAAGACCAAAGGGCAAACAATATAAAAAAAATAGAGAAGATTGAGAGAATGTTGAGTTAGCTAATGGGAGCCAATCCATCTTTTAATCCCTTAATCACACAAGAATCATCACAAATTCCCAAAAATCCAAAAGGTGAATTTTTTCCAACTCATGAATTTTCGTCGATGCACGAAGTCCCGCAAATACCACATATATAGTTCTGAGGAATTTAGTACTATAAAAAATTTCCCGAAAAAAGACAATCAAACCATTAAAAGGGAATTACCTAAGTACGATGGTAAGGACCATAAGGGTTCCATTGTGTGGGTAAATAAAATGGAGGCCATTTTTAGAGAAAACCCGCCAATAGGTGAGCAAGAGAGGATCATGACCACATCCAATAACCTCGAAGTTGAAGCATAGGATTGGTTCCTAAGGTAATCCAATAGATGTGAGGCTCATTTGTTCGTTTGGAAAAATTTTGTGGATTCCATGCTCAAAAAGGTTCCATGATGAAGAAGAAGACAATCTTTATGAAAAATGTGTTCATCTCAAACAAAAATGTTTTGTAAGCGAATACAACCATGAGTGGGAAGTATTATCTATAAGACAAAGGGGGTTGTTCGATGAAGAACTTCTAAAAATGTATAGATGCAGGCTTAAAGAGTATATTCGAGAAGAATTAAAACTATATAAACCCAAAACCATTGAAGAAGCTAGACATGCAACAATAATTATTGAGTGAAAATATAAGTTCCATAAAACACCATATGCCAGTAATGAAAAATCAAGCAACTACTCAAAAGGAAAATCAAGTATGTCTTCTTTAGAAAACAATGGTAAGTAAATTCCACCCTGATGCACGAAGGAGGAAAAAAATAGTCAAAATTTTGAAAAGAAAAAATATGGCAAATGTTGGACATGTTAAGACAAATATTCTACAAGACAAAAATGCACTACGCAAAAACTTTACAACTACGAAGCTGAACAAGAAGAGGAATATTCAGATAATAAATTTGACGATGAAAGCAATGAAGGAAATGAGACTCCTAATCTAGATCCAGAAGAAGAAAATATGCCAAGAATTTATCTAGCAATTATTGTAGGGATAGCTCAACCTCAAACATTAAACCTTAAAGGACATATTAAGAAGAAAAACATTATTGTGCTAATAGATTTAGGAAGTACACACAATTGTATAGACATAAATGTCACAAAGAGGCTAAACATTTTTGCCTATCCCATAGCATATTTAAAAGTGATGGTGACAGATGGGAAAAGAATATATGGAGTAGGGAAGTGCCATAAATTCAAAATGCAACTAAATGACTATGAGATGGAATCCAATTTTTATACAGTTTCCTTAGGAGGTGTAGATTCCATCTTGGGAGTACAATGGTTATAAACGTTATGGATGTATTCTGCAAATCACGAAAAACAATTCATTAAGTTCAAAATGGATGGAAGAAAGTATAAGTTGTTCAGGTTCGAAGCCCCTCCTACTAAAATCATTTATGCTCAACAAATGAAGAAGCTTATTCGCAAAGGAGCACTGGTATTCATTGCACAATGACAACAGTTAGAATTGTTATCTATGGAAGGGAACCACCAACAATCTGTAGTTATGTCCCTAATGCAGAAATATGACAAAGTATTTTAGGAATTGCGGATGAAATTACCTCCTGAAAGAAACATCATTGAAGTTAAACTAGATTCAATGCTTGTATATGTCAAGCCCTGTCAACATAATCACTGATCGCTTAAGCCAGAGGCGATCTGGGATGGGTGACCTCCCGAGAAGTCCTGGTTACCGGGTGCAAACCCTGGAAGTGATGATTGACACTATGTGATTCATTTCACTAGTTTCAATCCCACTTCTTCACCCCTGTGAGCATCACCCGATGCAATGAGTGCTACGTGAACTATTCAAAATCATGAGAATTAGTCAGTTACGACTACCTCTCATGAAATGGTATATACACGAATGACTTACTTAAAGTAGTTGAATCCAAAATGATATCTAATATTATAAAA
>APFE030460444.1:0-15175 GCA_000404065.3 Pinus taeda
TAGAGCCCCTGCTAAGAATTATGCCTTGTTTTTAATGGAACGATATTTGCAATTCAAAATAAAAGCTATCAGAGCAGGAGCCCCTATACAAATTAATACCATTGATGATTTTATAAATTGTTGTAAGCACTACGGGGTAAAGGTTCAAAGATTACTGTGTGAATTCTATCTACATAATCTTGTGTTAGACCAAGAGACAGAGCAGAACCCCGACCCTTTTGTTGGGGATATCCAATTGCAGCCATTTATTTCATTTGGAGTTAATCAAATCAAATGGCTTAAAGCCTATAATGCCTTCCAAAGACAAGAAAATGGATTAGACTTATGGGTAAGAGCTGAACCTAGAAATCTAGTGCAGTTGTGGAGGGAACATAGGAACGTCATGGGGAGTCCAGGCATGATTGAAGCATTAGGACCCATTCATACAGTAATCAATCGGTAGGGAATAGGATACTTTTCCACTATTAAAGACCTTGCCATTGATGCGGCTAAATTTCGATATCAGATCTCTAATCTGAATATCCAACTCAGGGAACCATTTAATTATGAAAACTTTAAGTTAGCTGCCAATTGCTTGAACCTCTATGGTGAATTTATCTTGAGAGCAGGGCCATCTTGGTTAGGATATAAGTTCCAGAGTCTGATTATTTGGCACCCTGCACCTGGATACCAAGCATTTTATGAGATGCTTGAGGGTCAGGCATGCCATTTTTTTGAACACTGAGTTAGGCATCATGGTTGTAGACCACCACGTGAGATCCCATCTCCAGCCTACTCTCTCACTGCCTTACATGTCAACTACAATGTTTTCATGAGGGCATGAAAAAAGGTAAGTAGAGGGGTGTGTGGAGTACTAAAGAAGGTATGTTTTTGTTGATTATTTTGGCATCTTTTCATTAAAACTCACAGCCCTTTGCATCATGAACTAGGTAGATAATAAGAAATCATAACAAAATCTGCAGGATTTATATGCAACACGGAAACACTGATAATTTCCATTTATTATGCAGGAAAAAGGAAAAAGGAAAGATTGTCGTTCCAAAGAAAAAGACAGGACCAAGTTAACTACTGTCCCTCTGGCGGGGAACCACATGCAAACAAGGTGATCCAAATTAAATCATATCAGCTAGGGAAAGGAAATGGAGATATCGACTGGGCACAAGAAAGAAAAGGGATAACTGGAATTAACAGTTTGGTGAATCCCTCAGGATCCTTTGATCTTGAGGAATCACTGCTTTAACTATTTTGCATCATGAATATCTATGTCGTAGCTGTTATAAAAAGGGGTAGCACTTCTAGCCCGAGGGGGATCTGCTATCATTTTTCTATGTAGCTTTTCTTTGAATTTGAGACTTTGATCATTGACTCTCGTTGAGAAGTGATCCACTGTAATTATGTTTTAATGCGTTAATATAAACCCAGTTGTTGTTTCATCTTTGATCCTAGAATAATCTCAATCAGTGTGTCCCTGGAGGCTAAGGGCTCAGCCCTGGTGGAACACTTGCTCCTGTACTATTACCTTCCGTTTGTGCATAGTTTCCATGATCCACTTTGTTCGGTAATCTGATATGTTTTGTTATTTTACATCACGACTTTGTTATACTTAATTTATGTTCGATTGAGAAATTTCATTCTCTGTGACAGGAATGTGGTATTGTTCACTCTAGCTCTATAACGCATTGTTGTCCCTTTAATCATTAATATAATATTGTTGGTCTTTATGGAATGTTATCGTTGTTTAATTACAAAGTAACTGTGCTGTAATGTTCATAAGTTGGTATTACCGTATTCATCTATGATTTACATTTAATTGCGATTGCTGTTCACTGGGCATTGTTGTTTTATTATGAATTACAATCGTTATTCCTGATAAATAAGATTGGTATTGGTGGTAACGAAATCAGATTACTACTTTTCTTAAGGCGTGTTGTGTGTGTTATTTATCTTGGTTTATCGTACACCTACTTTTTGGCTTTGAGTGTTGTTCTATGTTTCATTGCTAATCAGTTGTCATTCTATTTCCGTGTGTTGTCTGATTTACCTTTAGAGTAAAGATTACTACTTGATTTCTGTAGGATACGATTGCTGCACTTATTTCTGACAATTAAGGTGTTGTTGTTCATAATAATTGGTTGTTGTTACATTTTCTAGTTGTTGTTCCATTTCCTAGTTGTTGTTCCATTTCCTGATTATTTGCGTTATCATTGCTTTGGTGTGCAGAACGATTTGAAACTGTAGTGGGCGTTGACATTTGTTGTCTAGTCCCCAGATTGACAATCTGTTCCTTGATTGCCTTTAGTTAAATCAGTTTACAGAGGGATGAGTTACTGTTATTGGACCCTTGACTTATAAATTGCTTAGTTTCTTGAATGCATGATTTCAATTTTAAAGTGCTTTACTGTAAGTAGATCTTGTTTTAAGCATCCATTTACTCTTGTATTTTGAGCACCATACAACTAGCATTACTTTGAAAAATGATAGCCTCAAATTGAGACACTCTTTGAAATAACAAAACGTTCCTGGATTGACAAACTAATGTGAGATAATTAGAGGTGAAAAAGACCATTTTTACGACTTGACAATCTCAATGGATTTTATCACATGTTTACCCAAGTCTAAAGAAAAGAGTTTGACCATGGTGGTAGTTGATAGACTTACCAAGTATGCACACTTTTGTGTATTATATCATCATTTTAAATACAATACATTTGCTACTACATTTATGGAAACAATTCAAAAGCTACCCAAAGATTATTGTAAGTGATTGTGATCCCATTTTCACTAGAAATTGTTTGATGGAATTATTTTCTTGTCTTGGTACTCAATTAGATCATAGTTCATCTTATCATCCTCAATCTGATTAGAAAACTGAGATAGTGAAAAAATGTTTGGAAGGATATATTCGTTGCTTTGTATACGATAAACAAACACAATTCACCAAGTGGTTACCTCTAGCTGAACGATGGTATAACACTTCCTTCCATACTGCAGCAAAAATGACCCCATTTATGGCACTTTATGGATATCATCCACCATCCATCACATCATCTTTAAGAGAAAAATCTAAGGTTAAAGTAGTGGAAGATCACATTGAGCATCAACAATAATTTATCCATCTCTTAAAGGATAACATCCCTTTGGCGCATAATCGAATGAAACAACAGGCATATCAACATCACAATGAAATAATTTTTGAGGTAGGTCACTGGGTATTTTCTCATCTACAACCATACAATAAAATTTCCCTCGGGAAATCTAAGAAGGATTATAAATTATCACCCAAGTACTATGGTCCTTATAAGATTTTGCAAAACATTGGTACTATGGAATACAAATTAGAGTTGCCTACATCTTCCCGAGTACACCTAGTTTTCCATATTTCATGCTTAAAGAAGGTTATCGGCGACAAGCTTCCAATTCAGACAATGTTTCTACAATTTGATGAAGAAGGAAAAATAATATATAAGCCTGAAGTAGTCACAAAAACAAGAACCCGACCACTATGTAATCGATCAATTTTAAAGTATATCATTAAGTGGAAGAACTTATCCACTAAAGATTCCACATGGGACGATGAGAATTTTATACAGAAGCATTAAAAACTACTCAAGCATTGAAGACTTTTTTTTTTTAAGGAGAGGGGTATCTTAGGTCCCTATAACACTAGTTTAACACCCTTATTGTTATTGTTAGTGAAGCCCATTATTGTTGTTGTTGTGCCCTTACATTATTATTCTTATGTAGGCTCTGATTATATTCTGACCCCTTAGACTCCTATATATACAAAGGAGGTATTGTCATTTGTATCATCCAAGGATTTTTCATTTATGTAATGTTAAGGAGGTTTCCCGCTCGAAGAAGATAATTTTTAAGTCATTGATCTATCTATTTGTTAGTTGGTTGGATAACATAGTTCCCAATACCCTCCCTATGGATCCGATGAGAAACGTGGTGTTGGGAAATCTACTTAACAAACACATTGAGAAGATTGAAGGAAGAAATAAGGAGTTGCAAAGTAGATGATGACATAATCATGAACGAACATCAAAAACAAGAGGAAGTCAATGTAGTAATCCTTCAAAGTTTGTCTGAACTGTAGAGACAAGGAACAGTTCAGATTAGTCATGAACGGGTGGATAGGACTAATGGGGCATATGGAAGTAGATCTCATGGTGGGTGCAAGTCGGATAAATATGACATGATCAGAGATGGTAGGTTCTTGGATATTATGGATAGGAGAGGTGATGGGCACATGTACTATTCTAGTTCTAGTTTTGACGAGGATCAAGACCGTCATCATTATCATCCTTACAGGAGGATTGATAGGGGATATTTTCCGAATGATTTCAAGAAAGCAAAGCCACCTACATTTGATGGGGAAATGAATAAGTCACAGGATGCATAATCATGGTTGATTAGTATGAATAAATTCTTCAGGTTGCATGATTACTTAGAAAACATGAAAGCCAAGATAACGACATTTACTCTTAGAGGTAAAGCAGATATCTGGTGGGAAGATGTAAATAATTTCATAGGTATTTATGAAGATGATTTGACTTGGAGAGAGTTCAAGAGACTATTTAGGAAGAAGTATCTATTGGAGAGATACTATGACGAAAGGGAAAAATAATTCTATGAGTTGAAGATGGGAGCTATGACCGATAATTAGTACACTAGCAGGTCTTGGAGTTATTAAGGTATGTGGCTTACCTCAAGGAGGAGAAGGTCAATATTTAGAGATCCATCAGTGGGTTTTCGGTATCATTGAAGGACAAGATTGAGTTTGACGATCCTAGATCATTGGAGGGGGCCATCCAGAAGCTAAAACATTGTTTTGAACAATCAAAGCATATATTTGAGACTAAGCTGAACTTGAAATGTAATGAAAATAATAAAGGAAAATGGCACAAGAAGTGAAAAATACGTCAAGCTACATGTAACAAAGAAAATGCAGCACCAGCTAAGAAGTTCAATGCATCTGACAGAGTATAGGGATTTCAGTTCGAATAGAACAAGGGTGATATAGGTATCTTGTACAGTGTTGGACTTGTGGAGGAGATCATCATAGGAGAGATTGTACACAACATGAAGGTGGTATACGGAAGATCTATAGTGTGAGGAGACACAGACAATGGGGTAAGTTGGACAGAGTATTCCACGGATCTATGCAACAATGGAGAATAGGCAGGTAGATCACTAGGTGTCTATTATCGAGACGAATAGTAAGCTTTGTGATAAGTTTATTTCTATTTTATTGATCCTAGATCTAATTATATTTATGTTAGTCATGGCCTAGTGGATAAGTGTGATTTGAATAAAGAAGTGCATGTAAAATCTTCGTTAGTGCAGCTAGCTAAAGGTACAAATAAGAGAGTTCATCATTGGGTAAGATCATGTGCATTTGAGTTGAATGGTATGCCTACATCAACACATTTAAATGTATTTCCGTTGGGATCATATAGTATGTTGTTGGGTATGGACGGGTTGTATATTCATAGGACTAAAGTGGATTGTTATGAAAAATCCATTGAATGCCTAGATGAGAATGGAAAACAGAGGGTCTTGCAGGGTAAGAAGAAGGCAACGTCAATTAGAATGGTGACAATTATGTAGGCGAAGCGCAACTATAGGAAAGGGTTTGTTTTATTTTCCATGCATAATTATAGTGACAAAGGTAAGGAATTTGAGTACACAAATGTCTTGAGCACGTACCCAGTTCTATAGCAGTTTCAGGATGTGTTTCTAGCAAATATTTCAGAGTTTCTACCTCACAAGGAAGTAGACTTTTCTATTGAGTTGGTACCAAGGGCAGTAATGGAATTAAAAGAACCATACAGGATGAGCACAATAGAGTTATTAGAGTTAAAGTTACAGTTCAAGGAAATGATTGACAAAGGATACATTATGCCAAGTGTATGGCCTTGGGGTGCACGAACATCGTTTGTGAAGAACAAGGATGGTAATCTTAAGTAATGCATTGACTACATGTAGTTGAACAAAGTGACCAACCAAAATAGGTATTCGTTTCCGAGGATTGATGAATTGTTTGATATATTGAAAGGTTTTGTAGTGTTCTCAAAGATTGATTTGAGATCAAGATACCATCAGGTACACACTAAAGAAAAAGATATCTACAAGACTTCTTTCCAGATGAGGTAGAGACATTATGAGTTTGTTGTACTTCCATTTGGTTGAACTAATGCTCCAACTGATTTTATGTGCTTGATGAATAGTGTGTTGCATCCTTATCTAGACAAGTTTTTGATTGTGTTCATTAATGATATATTGATGTATTCTAAAAATGAGGAAGTGCATGCCAACCATTTAGCAGCAGTGTTGAGATTGCTAAGAGAGCATCAGTTGTATGCTAATCTTAGCAAATGTAATGTCTTTTAGACAAAGGTACACTATTTGGGGCACGTGGTTTCTAAGGAAGGCATAATAGTGGATCCAGAGAAGATAAGTTCTATCATGGAATGGGAAGCTCCTAGAAATGTGGACAAGGTAAGATCGTTCATGAGGTTAACATGTTATTATAAGAGGTTCATCAAGAAATTCTCTCACATTGCTTATCTGATTACATTGTTGCAAAGGAAAGGTAAGAAGCTTGAATGGACAAAGGAATGTGCAAAACGTTTTGAGTAGTTAAAGCAGTTGTTGACGAATGTTGTAGTGTTAAAGATTGCATATCCGAAAAAAGAATATTTGGTATGTACATATGCTTGCAAGAGAGGACTTGGTGGAGTCCTTATGCAGGAAGGACATGTAGTATGATATGAAGGAAATTGAATGAGCACAAAAAGAATTATCCAACACATGATCTTGATTTGACATCGATCATCGATGCTTTGAAGAAGTGGAAGAATTGTCTTCTTAGGAGATGATTCATATTGATGAGTGATCACACTGGATTGAGGTATTTATTTGACGAATCAAATCTGAATGCCAGGCAAGCTAGATGGTTGGCCATGATCAGTGAGTTCAACTTCGAGATCAGATATATGAAAGGTAAATAAAAAATGGTTACAATTTCTCTTAGTAATAGAATATAGGTAAATCAAATAGTAGCTATGAGTTCTTATGGGATAGATTTGTAGGATCAAATCTTGCAGGTAGGTCAGCAAGATGAAAGGTATAAGGAGCTTATACACAGGTTACAATGGAGTATAGGTACAAGTACAAGTATAGGGTACATACCAGTATACAAGATATAGACTACCATCTTACATTAGATGGCTTGGTCAGATTTAGGGACATGATATATGTTCTAGAAAATAGTGAGCTGAAGAAGCGTATCTTGAGGGAATTTCATGCTAATCCATATTCAGGTCAGCTATGATATTCAAATACATTGACAACAGTGAAGAAGCTTTATTATTAGCTGAATCTAAAGAAGGATGTGGCAGAGTTTGTGGCCAGATGCTTGGATTTTCAGCAAGTAAAGGCAGGATGTAAGCATACAGGAGGAATACTATAGGCAATTACGATTCCAGAGTGGAAATGGGAGGTCATTTCCATGGATTTTATCACAGGTTTTTCGATGACATCTAGAAAACATGATTCCATCATGGTTGTGGTAGATAGGTTGACAAACGTAATGCACTTCATTCCAATGAACTCTACATATTCAACTAATGATGTAGCACATGTATTTATCATAGATGTAGTGACATTTCATGGTGTACCTAAGAATATTGTGTTAGACAGGGATGCCAAGTTCACTTCTAGGTTTTGGAAAGAATTATTGCAGGTTTGGGTACAGAGTTGGCCTTCAGCTTAACTTATCATTCGCAAACAGATGGACAAACAGAGAGGTTCAATAGGATATTGGATTACATGTTGAGGATGTATGTGATGCACTAGTAGTGGAAGTGGGAAGAGTATCTTCCATTGGTTGAGTTCGCTTACAACAATGGGTAACAAAGATATTTGAGGATGAGCCCATTTGAGGCATTGTATGGGAGGATTTGTAACACTCCCATAAGTTGGAGTGATCTAGTTAACATATTGTTGATTGTACTATAGAGTCCAAGGTTTGCTTTACCTTGACACACTTTTTTCCCATATTTCCTCCTTTTTCTTATTCCTATCACCTAAATAAATGGAAAAAACATAAGGATTTGTTAAGGTAAGCACTTACATGTCCTCTTTTTCATATTTTGTCCATATATCTTATTATTTTATTACATTTTTCATTCAGCTATGGAATTGACCTGATTTTGCAGCTAATCCACAGATCCGCAACTACCTCCATTGTTGACAGGGTTCAAGCGCATCAACTCAATAAAAGAATATATGGATAGATGAAGACTGATCCCCTCATGTATTCTTTCCTATTCTCTCGAGCCAATCCTTCGAGATAATCACACTCCAATGCGATCAATCTCAAAGTCAACTACAAGATCATACGCTGGAATAGAATCTGAATTTCACAAAATATTATCGATTTTATTTCCCAAATAGTAAATCAATGATTAAGCAATATAATTTGGTTTGATAGGGATCATAATGAAGATACTTAGGATTAAAATTATCATGTTGCTATTTGAAGAAATGTTATAAGAACAATGGTCACTCTGTGTTGTGGTGTGCACCGTTGTATGTAATTTTGAAGAACATCATGTTAAAGCTATTTTCGACTAATAGACTTTGGTTCATACTTTCCATGTTACATTGATTCAAGTTTTTGACTGTATCGTGGAGGGCCCTTGTGTCCAGATCAGGTCTTTGATCCATTGCAAATGGATTTCCTTTGATTCCTTAGAGTTAAATTATGGATGCTCTATTTTATGCTTTAAGATGCAGTCCAATGGAATTCATGATTAAATGGATATCTGCATCAACAATTTCATTTGCTTTCTACCGAGCATAATTCAGTTATTTCATTTATTTTCTACCTAGCATAATTTAGTTATCTCATTTCATAGTTTGGTTGTTTTATAGCTTATCCATTTCGTTCTTGTCTTACTTTTGCATGAGCGAAGCTGCAATAGTTAAAGAGTGACAATATTTTTATTGGCAACTGAATTCAAGCATCATTCATTCCCAATTCGGTAAATTAGATTTATTTTGCACATGCTTTAATAGTTAGTCTAGTTTGGCTGCAGCATAAAATTCAAAATAAAATCAAAAACAATCTAACAAAGTAGAGTTTATGATCACTCTTCAACAATCCACAAAACTTGATTCAATTAAGATTAATTTTAGAATAACCAGCTAATAGATTTTAGGAACAATACTCTAATATAGACAATAACACCATTTCCATACCAATTCTAAATTTATACTTTAACTATAACATAAACATCTTAATGACATAAAATAACTTCTAGCACATACAATGCACTTGTGCTTCATCAATTTGCCTTCCCTGTTCGATAATTTTTGTTGAAAATTTAAGAACATTAAATTGACTAAATATTTTGGCGTTGTTTCTAGGTACTTACAAATAGAAGTTAAAGAAAATAGAGAAAAATCATCAATTCAAAACATGATATGTGTAGGGATAGAGACTCTAGAGGTAGATTTGTAGGACGAGGAAGAAGATTAATCCCTAGAAATCCACTCACTTCACCACATCTTCTAAATTCCACACCACCTACTCAAACTCGAATTCCACTTGAAGGTCGACAAAGACTTCTTGAAGCCTCAAGATGAGGAATCCAATCCAGAACTTCACCTACTTCATCTACTGAATCTGTAATTGAAGAAAATCATACATCCCCAACTACAGGAGTAGTTTTTCTGTCCTCCACTGGTGAACAAATTCTAGGAGGAGCATTATAAATTCTCAGTGAAGAAGAGGAAGAAGAAACTTATTTTGGCCACCCGTTGATAGAGGAACCAAAAGAATTAGAATAAACTTACATAGTTCTGAGGAATATATCATGGTTGAAGAAGGGGAAGGAGAGGTACATAATGTTAATTGTGAGGAAAATAGGATTGGAGGAGGTAGAGGTAGAGGAGGAGGTGGAGATAGGAATAGAGGAGGGGGTAGAGGTAGAGGAAATCAAGATCCTTTTGGATTTCCTATTTTCGATGAAGATACAACCCTCACAATGAAAAATATTTCACCTTCTATTCTTCCTAATTTCCACGGAAAAAGAAGTGAAGACCCAGAGACATTTCTCTTTGAATTTGAAGTATTATGAAAATCATATGATTATCTGTGTGATGCTCAAAAACTTAAATTGTTCCCTACTACCTTAAAGGATACAAAATTAAAATGGCTCATGAGTTTAGGAATGAATTCTATAAGAACATAGGCACAAATGAAAGAGGCTTTCTTAGGAAAATATAGAGATTATTGTATGCCTAGTAACATCAAAGATGAAGTCTTCAAAATGACACAAAAGGAAGATGAAAATATTGAAGACTTAGTAGAGAGATTTGTTTATAATATTAAAAGAGAAAAAATGGATAATTTGGATGAGGAAAATTTGAAATCCCTCCTACTGAAATATATCAAAGATGAATATATTCATCTCCTTAACTTAATAGGAAAAGGAGATATCTCAATTACCATTTATAGATATCTATGATTTATGTATACATATGTCAAGGGGTAAAGAACAAGCTGGAAAGAGTCCTAGAGACCCTCCCTTATCAAGAATTAATAAATCTGTAACTGGGATAGCCAGTAGGGCATAATTAGGAAGCTTTCTTGATACTTTCAAAACAAATATTTTAGGGAGTCTAAGTGAACATATAGATACCCTTGAAATACAGAATAAGAAAAAATCTGAGAATGTTGCATTATCCATTTTATATCCTAGATGTTGAAGGAAGCATGCCCTAAGGGAGTGTCCCTTAGATTCAAAAACTATAGAAACTTGTGCCATATGTACAGATAACCATGATACTAAGGAGTGCCCTTCTTAACTAGGACTCAGGGCTGTATTTAATAATGAATGAATAACAAAACAAGTAGACCCTCTTTACTTTATAGCCAAGAGACCATGGAAAACTCCCAACCAAATCAACCACAAGGCTTTAGACGAAAAAAAATTGCTCGGTCTTCACAAAATAATTGGAATCCATCTTGGCAGCCTTAGGCTCAGCCACAATCACAATATTGGAATCAAGGATGGAAAAAAATTTATGGGGCTTATGCTCAATATCAACAATATTCACCATCCTATCCTAATCTTCCACCACAATTCCTAACCCAATCTAATCAAATTCCTCAAGCCAATAAATTACCTGAAGTCCAAGTTCAGAGTCAAAATCCATAGCTCTCCCTAACATTTTCACAAAAACAAAATCAACTACTTTCTCAACCACTTCTGAATCGTAATAATAAAATGTCACAACAACATGTTTACAATATGGAAGGGGAAAATATTCAAGTAATAACTCCACTAGATCTAAATAATTTCCAATTAAGGTTTGGAAGAGTATTTCAAAGAAAACCCCCTGTTGTTATTCATGAAGCAAGAACAAACCTTAAAAAACATAAAAGTCAATCTGAATAAGGAGAGACCTCTCTCCCTCAAAAATAAAATAATCAAACAGAAAATGTTCCATTAAATACTCCTGTTATAGAACAACCCTTGGTATCAATTAGATCACCTTTTCCTGAAAGGTTGAAAATTGATGAAGGACTAGAAAAACAAATCAATTACCTGATTATAATATGATGGATGAATTAAGAAATGTATGTATCAAAATTCCTTTATTATAAACCATAAAAGAAATACCAATCTTTGGAAAAACAATTAAAGAATTAAGTACTCAAATATTAGGAAGAAAAAGAAAAGACATAGAAGGAATTCAATTAGTCGGGAAAATTGCAAACATCATGATGGGGAAAACGAAAATCCAAAAATATCTAGATCCAGGGAACCCCATTCCAAAAATTCACATCAATGGAATTGAAATAACAAACACACTAATTGATCTAGGAGCAACGATAATGGATTCACTTAGGCTTCCTAACCTTCAATACACACCAACGCTATTACAATTAGCATATAGATCTGTGATTAAACCCGATGGTGTGTTGGAATATGTTTGTGTATCCTTAGATTCTTGGGAATATCCTGTTGATTTCATGGTCTTGACCGCAAAGAATAATTGAGGACATCCATTAATCCTAGGAAGACCTTAGTTAGCTACAGTTGATGCTTTCATCGGTTGTATATCAAGTGACATGTTTATCTCATATGGAAATTCTACAAAGAAATTTACATTATACCCACCTGCAAGGACTTCAATAGAAATAGAGAATGAGGAATGGATGGATGATGATGATGATATACAACCTGTTTTCACTACTGAACAAGTAAGAGAGGAGGACCAAATTTTAAATCTATTGGAAAATAATGAGTCTTCCTCACATTATGACCATAGTCAACATGCATATCTCTCATCTAAACAAGTATCATTGCTCTCCATGGAGAAATTTGGGAATTCTTTAATAGAGATTTTTCCAGGTAAAACTTTGAATGTTAATGAAAACTTAGACAAATTACAAAAGAATCAACTGGTAGAAGTTTTACAAAAACATTCTTCTGCTTCTGCATGGGAATACATTGATATGAGATGAATTTATCCTAAGACTTGCATACATCATATCTACATTGAACAAAGTGCAGGACTAGTTAGACAACCACAATGAAGAATGAACCCAAATTAAAAAATAACAATTAAGGAGGAATTACAAAAGTTGCTACATGTAAATTTCATCTATCCAATATCATACAGTCAGTGGGTTTCACCCCTAGTAATCATTCAAAAGAAAAATGGAAAATGGAGAGTACGCATCGATTATAGGGAATTGAATAAAGAAACATTAAAATACGACTTTCCACTTCCTTTCATAGATCAAGTCTTTGACACATTAGCAGGGAAAAAGTAATTTTCATTTTTAGACAGTTTTAGTGGATATAACCAGATTTAGGTAGCACCTGAAGATCAAGATAAAACAACATTTACCCGTCCATGGGGAACTTATGCTTATCGAGTACTTCCCTTTGGATTATGCAATGCTCCGGCAACACTCCAAAGAGTAGTCCTCAGAATTTTCCTTAATCTTATTCCTAATTGTGTGGAAGTGAATATGGATGATTTCATAGTTTATGGAGATTCTTTTAACAAAGCACTTGAAAATTTAGAAAACATTTTAATAAGATGTAAAGAAACAAATCTTCTGTTAAGTCATGAGAAATTTTTATGATGTTTAATGAAGGAGTTGTTTTAGGTCACCATATTTCAAGAGATGAAATTAAGGTAGACTCATCTAAAGTCGAGGTCATTTCTAAATTATCAGTGCCAAACTGTCAACGAGATGTTAGGAGTTTCTTGGTTTTACTGGATATTATAGAAAATTTATAGAAAATTTCACAAAAATTGCAACTCCACTCTTTAAACTACTTACCAAGGACTGTGAATTTAATCAAAATTCTGATTGTTAAGCTGCCTTTGAAACTTTGAAAGAGAGAATTTCTAAAGCACCTATCTTAAAAGGACCTAATTGGAAATTTCCTTTCCATATATCAACTAATGCTTCAGATATAGTCTTAGGAGTTGTGCTATGACAAAAATACCTTACTCCTTATGCAATCTATTATACTAGTAAAAATTTAACTCCTACAGAGCTAAATTATACTATAACTAAAAATGAGTTTTTAACACTAGTTCATTCCATTAACAAATTCAGACAGTATATAACTGGCTATGAAACTTTCAGTCACACAGATCATTTTTCCATTAGATACTTAATGAATAAACCAATCACTAATGGAATAATAACCAGATGGCTTTTATTGTTACAAGAATTCAACATCACCATTCTAGATAGACCTGGAAAATAGAATGCAATTGCTGACTTTTTATCTAGAATACAAAATGATAATAATGATCAACTTATAGAGGATAAATTTCTTGATGAATATCTCTTTTCAGTATCTTCTAAATCACCTTGGTATGCAGATATTGCTAACTATTTAGCTACAGGGAAAATGTCATTTCAGTTGTCCCCTAGAGAAAAGAAGAATATAGTTCATAATAGCACATCTTATTCATGGATAAATGAAGAATTATGCAAAAAAAAGACCAAATTTCATCATCAAAATATGTGTTCGAGAAGATGAAATACCAGAAATACTAAAAGCATGTCATGATGAACCATGTGGAGGACATCTTTCTGACAAAAGAACTTCTTATAAAGTCCTATTTTTAGGATATTATTGATCTTCCATTTTCAAGGAAACCAAGGAATATGTTAAGGTATGTGACAGTTGTCAAAGAATGGGCAACCCTACTCTTTCAAATGAAATTCCATTACAACCATAGGTACTCATTGAACCACTTGAAAAAAGGGCACTAGATTTGGTTGGTCCAATCAGTCCACCTTCAAAGCAAAAAATGTATATCCTAGTATGTATTGATTATGTCACTAAATAGGTAGAAGCTAAAGAACTTCATTTTGCTACTAAAAATGGTGTAGTTTCATTTATTTTTGAGGATATTTTCACCCATTTTTGTGTTCCAAAAGAAATTATAACAAATCACGGAGCACAGTTTACATCCAGATTAGTGCAGAAGCTTCTGGAGTAGTACAAAATCAAGCATAAAATGTCCAATACATACCATCCACAAGCCAATGGACAATTTGAGTCTACAAATAAGGTGATTGAAGCAATTCTTACCAAGACTGTACACTTACATAGGAAGGACTGGGAAGAAAAGCTTCCAGAAGCTTTGTGGGCTTATAGAACTACATGGAGAAGTACTACAAGACATACTCCCTATGAACTTGTTTATGGAGAGTAGATCTTACTTCCAATAGAGTTCCAAATCCAGACCTATAAAGAAATAGTCCAGTTGAATATTGACTTATCAGAAGCACAAAATCAAAGGATGAGACAACTTAATGAGCTTGATGAAATAAGACAAGAAGCCCTCAAGAAGACTAGCCTAGTTCAGCAACAAAGATTGAGATGGCATGATAAGTACATTAAATAAAGGAAATTTCATCCAGGAGATTAGTCATTACTCCTCAATTCAAAGTTCAAGAATTTCCAAGGAAAATTCCAAACTCGCTGGCATGGACCTTATGAAGTTGAAAATGTCTTTGACAATGGTGCAATTAGAATCAAGACTATTGATGAAGAGAAAATTCCTCTTCTTTTCAACCTTAGAAATTTTATCTTTCTATATATAAATAAAAAAT
>APFE030460449.1:2337-27348 GCA_000404065.3 Pinus taeda
TCTTCCATGTGGAGTCTCTAGCCTCTATATAGGCCTCATACATACAATACCATGCATCATTACCATGGTTTACTCATACCATCAACTAATACCATGGGCCCATTACATTATTATTAACTACTTGTGGTCCCTTACATGACATGGGTTAACCACCTTTACTATGGCCCATCTCATTATTACATTATTACCTTGGGTACCTCCCTCGGTACCCCATATTACCCCCCTAGGTATATAACATCTTCTTTACAGCCACAAAGTGCACTTCATCTACATTTAATCTATGCCTTATGTATTCCAGTGTAAAGATTCTGATAGGTAGGTACTTGGGCAATTTGTAGGGTGGAAGCTCACAACCATGAATCCTGATCTATGTATAGTTTTGGTAACAATATCAATCCCATATTGTAGCCGGATCAACCAACTGTAATACTTTACCAATCTCCTCACTGATCCTTGGTACTGGAGTGTTGCTCATAAGACTAATAGTTGGATGAATAAACAGTTCTATGAACTATTTATATGTAAATTCTTCCTTCTCTTTCATTCCCATTAAAGTCCAGAATATCACTGATTGTTGATTTCATTCCTCATCTGGTTTCTGTAAAGTAAATGGGAATTTGTCTACCTAAAAATATATAAAGAGGTATGTAAGTACTGAAGCATAGTTGAATACTTCTTCAATATTAAACTTGATAAATTTCTCATGTATTGCTTCAGCTAGGAACTCACTGAAATCATAAATAATTGTGGGTTTAGAATCAGTAGAAAAGATGGACAATAAACCAAGGATGGCTTCATTAACATATTGATCATAGTTTTAACCAAGAAAATAGGAAAAAATAGAGGTGATTTGCTTGGTTATATCAGGGAACATGGATGAATCATAAGGAGGGTTTCTTTTAGGCAGAGGACTATCAACTTCTAGAAAAAGTTCAAGGGTATGGGATCTTTTAGTAAATTCTAGTCCTTGATAGGCTTCTATTAGGTTCTCATGGGAAAAAGGATGAGTTGGTGTAGTAGAAGGGGCCTGAAACATTTTCTCAATGGAATCAGAATTGATTAAACAAAGGATTTCTCCTGTGGGTGAAATAATCACTCTCTGACTGGGATCATAAGATTCATGGCATTTCCTCATAAATTTAGGTGCTCTATGTATCTAAGGGAGAATATAGTGAGGGAGTTGGGAGTCCCAGAGTCCTATCCCATCTGTCTAATCAATTAGTTGATATTCCATCCAACAATAGATTTCATATAGATCAAATTGAGAAGAAGTCTCAATGATTTTACAATCTTTGTTGACCAGTGGAGTATGATGGAAGTCAACCTGTGCATGAATAAGGGGATTTGGAACTTCTGCAATTTATTTTCCCTTAGGAGGCATTTTTTCAAATGAATTATAGATTGAGAATGATGAAAATAGGCCTGAAATAGAGTGATCACAATCAAAATAGTATAATTGTAAAAGAAGTAACTAGACTTGGATGTCAGTTTCCTAAACAGGAAAAATAATTGCTTAATAAGGAGTTTAGACTCCTGTGATCCATAATCTTGTTAAGAGAAAAATTTCGGAAAAATCACATAAGAAACCATTTGTCGACGCGTTTCGAACCAACTAGTGTGGTTCATCGTCAGGACAAGTTGGTCAAGTTGAACCACACTAGTTAGTTCGAAACGCGTCGACAAATGGTTTCTTATGTGATTTTGCCGAAATTATTCTCTTAACATAATTGCTTAATGTCGGAAAATGGTCAAGTTGTAAGGAAGAAACCTTCAATGATCAGTTTGGTTACAGAAATGGACTGTGTAACTATTTTCGTGAATTAATAAGGTTTATAATGGAAAAAATGGAGTGGGGCTGGTAATGAATAGTTAAATTTTGCATTAATTATTCAATGAGATTAATTAATGGGTCTTTGAATCATAAATTTGTGGGAGTAGAATTGAATGGATAATAGATATGCAGTGGTCTATTAGACCGTAGACATGATATGGAGTGTGACATGGAGTGTGACGTAGAGCGGGACATTGAGCGATGTGGAGCGGCAGTAAACGATCGCTTATATACTGTGTTTGGGACTAAGGTGAGGTGGTAAGAAGTTTTAGGATTTTGAGTCATGAAACACTAAAACGTGGTTGAGTTTGTTTATCATGGTAGTTTAGGAAACTGCACATTTCAAACCCCCTGCCAATAAAGTTCGGACAGTGAGTGAGGGCCGAGAAGGGACGTGGGCCATCAAATCTTGTGCTAGTATGCAGGATGAAAGGTAAGGTGGGGGGTGTTTAACATGTGAGGTGGAAGTGATGGTGGGGTCACGAGTTTGAGGGCGGATGTGACAGTTGCGAGTTATGGTGAATAAATGAATAAGTGGAAACATTATAAAATAACATGGATTCTTTTAAAAATTACAGTTAATTAAAACCCATAATTGAATTCATAGCTTTTCAATGTTACAACTTAGGATAAAATCAATTTTATGCTTCAATTAATTTCACATGTCTACCTACCCTTTTACTCCTAACGTTTTCATTTATTTATCTGAGTGCATTTAAGCTAGCAACTCAATATTTCCTTTTTATGACTAATCTACCTCTATCCCTTATTTCCTCCATTAGTTCGGATTAAACTATTGAGACAATTTTATTTTATACCTATTTATAATCAAATTTAAACAAAATCTAATCATGATTAAAATGTATAATTGGATCAAATAAACTAGTGTGGCATCTAAACAAATTGCACACAACTATTATTTGCAAAACTGAATTATACTAAGAGTAGTGGCATTTAGATTTGCAACGCTTCCAGAGTTTATTGGTTTTTTGCTTTTCTTTCTAACCTAACATTTTGTTTTTGCCTTCATTTTTTAGGGAATCTATTCTAACATTTTATTTTATATGGACATGTTTATTAAAAATCCATAACATTTTTTTAAATCAATATTCTTTTTGTCCATATCCTAACCTAAATTTTTTCGAAATATATTTTCATTTTTTGACTAATTGATTCTAACTTACAGAAACCTAAAAATTGCTACAACATATTGTTCCTCATTCACAACAAGTGTAGAGTTCTTAATGGAAGAACACAAGACAGTATCATCCAGAGGAACATCTGAGTGCAAAGATGGAGGTTGTGGAACAAAATGCACATGAGAACTCGATGGAATGACAACCAAATCTATGCAAAAATTAAGCTAAGTGATGTTGGGAGGATGTGACAGCTGAACAAGTGTGTGAGCATGATCTTCAACATCACTCTGTAGTGGTGGACCTATTTGATGAGGGGATGGTAGACAGTCACCTATGACAGTGACTGTCTTCGTCTGAGATTTCACAGCTCCATCATTGAAGAATGTTGAGCGAGGGTTGATTTCAAACTTCTTCTTGGGATGAGCAGATTTCTTAACACAATACTCGAATTAGTCCCAAAGATAGAAAAACTTCATCTGGCTCTTCGGAGATTGAAACTACGAATCACGGAAGTGCTACCAAAAATCCATTATCGATTTATGTAGAGCCTTCCATTGTTGTAATATTTTTTGGTCAAGATAGTCTGGGTCAAAATGATAGAAAGTTCCTTTAATGAGATCACGTAAATTCCTAAGTGAGTGCATGATGTCAGCTGGTAGGACGCACAACCACCGATGTTGAGATTTGCGAAGTATGTATGTAAGCAGAAAGTTGTCATGTTCATCAATACATCCATCTTCCTCATGAAGCATGGAAATAAAGTCATGTAATAACTCAGGCCAAGCCACTTCACCTTCACCATCATACGTGTAAGTGGACAAGAGATCAAAGAACTCCTTCGTGACGGTGAAATCTTCATCATTCGAAAAAATCACAGAGGGAGAAGAGTGCAACAATCCATGATAGATGTGCAAAGGTTCAAAATAGGATGAGAGGACACATCTTGTCATCTACCCTTCCCTCTAGTGCCATAGATGTTGACGGTGTTGGACCCGCCAAAATGTAAAGGGATCTGACTAGTAAGAAGTTCCAATTATACCTCAGATCATTTGGTGTAGGAGTCCTAGCAGTGGTTTGTATGGTAATGCCTTGATTGTGATTTTGCATAAAGGCAAGTAAGATAACTCTGTTGGTAGCAAGGGTGTGACAACTGCAATGAGCCAAGGAAGGTGCATGGGAGATTCTAACACACAGGGTTTAAGATTAGTGCGCCACTTGGGAAATTGTGATAGCACGCAGTTAAGAAGGGAACACACGAGCACAAATACATCACAACATGGAAGGAAAGGTAGCATGACAAGTATGTCCAAGCAAAACTTCGATATAACATGCACAAGATTCTCTGCATTGAACATTCGTATGAAGGTGTCAGACGATGAGGCATACCAATCAACAATTTCTATTAGTTCCTCCATTGCTTCCTTCAACATGCCAAGTGGATCCTGTTCGAATATCATCTTGTAAACTGGGGTGACAAAATGATCAAACAACCGTGTGATTACTCCTCTAAAACTACACTCAAACAACAACTCACAGTATGTGTTCACAACAGTCTTCGCCAGTGACCATGCCCACTCCAAGCCTGGGAACTCCTGTTAGGAATAGATTGCATCTAAGATGTAGGTGAACATGTAGATCTTTGCTTGCATACCTCTGGATGACTGCCAAGCCTTCATTACTAGTTCCTTCAGCTGATGGGCCAACATGCCAGACCCATTACATGGTTTATCCTCTCTAGCCAGTTGGTCCAGTGCGATCACCCAACTCTGTGGGAAGGTTTCTGTGCTTTCTTGGCCATATAATTGACATGAAAATATGACCAAGTATTGATACACCTTCCACAATATCTTCGTCTTGTAGATCTGGATGGGTGTCATCCTAAATCTAGCCGACTCCTTTACCCAGTTCTTATGAATGTCTCTGGAGTTGGCACTACTGCTTGGTAAGCTAAAAGGAGTCTCCATGATAGTCACGGGCTTTGACATCTGATACATCTCATCATAATCAGATGCCCAAAACATGGTAAGTTTCGTCCTGATGACACTACTTAGAGTCATCGTGGTAGGGTTAGTGTGCGAGATGATCCAGTGTATCATGTCGGCGCATGGGAACACAGGGTATCTACATGCAATTCGTACAAGACAAACTTGTGAATGTTCACATACACTTGACGGTCTTTGAGGTCTTCCCCAAAAGTGCCTGCAAATTATTCATTGACCTCTTGCCATTTTAGCTTGATGTCTTTGTCTAGAAACAACTTCGTATCTTTATAGATTGGTAGACATGCGGACACTTGCTCAACCACTACTCCATTTACACTTCCGTAAGTGTCCTTTCGTCCTACTGTCTAGGAGGCCATCGGTCCTATAGTACTAAGAGGCGGATGAACACCTGAAAGGTATGGAGACAAAGCAACATGCATGGTAAGAAATCTATTAGTGAAAACCAAAGCAAATTCGGGGAATGACATAACACATACCTAGGGAATGATAGTAAAACATTGTGCAATTTTTTCTAGGAGGCTGGGTGACTAGCTACCATAATTGTGCAAAATGCAGTTTGGGCTATCTAGGAGGCAATACTGGTTGCTTGATTTGCACAATGCGCAATCCAGGTTGATTTCTAACTGTTGGGATTGTGAAATGCACAATTCTAGCTAGCAATGACTGCAGGCTCAAGTACTGCTTTGTGCAATTTTTTGGGCTAGTAGTAACTGTCCCTCAGAAATGTGCAAAAAAATCCTAGAGGACAGTGCCTGGGCATAAATGCACATTTTTGGAGAGGAAGATAGAGCCTTCCTTCCTTGGATTGCGGAATGTTGTTTGGTGAGGAAAAGTTTGGGCCAAGGCTGCCCAGACCTGCTGATGGGAAACTAAAACCAAATCTAAAAGTGAATGCATGGTGATACTAAGTGAAATTAGAAGTGATTTATTGTGCATGAAAACATCGAATGAAATATTCTGTGAACAGATCAACATGCATGTGGTTGAAGCGAGTTGTTGAATCAACGACCGTTCATGCAAAACAATTTCATGCATGCGACAACAGTGAGATAGAAATGAAAACTGAAATGTTTCTAGTACAAGCTAGTATGCATGTAAATGATAGCAAGTGTTCAAAGAAATTAAGAAAAAACATCACACAAGCAAAAACACAAAAAGTGACAGAAAAGCTGAAAAAGATAAGTTGAGACCACTTACACGTGAATAGCTGACCCGGATGTGTCAAAGAATCCAAGATGTGTTGTGGGATGTCAAAGCTACAAGATCGATGTTAAATAATAAGCTCTGATGAATTGAATAAATAATTTTTAACTCATTACGCACATGCCAAAAATTTAGGAAAAAGAGACACTTGGAGGAAAGGTTCTAAAACAATTTTGCATGTAACCTTCGACTGATAAAAATAGCTCCCTGAAACATGGATGCTTTTTGCATGCTACCTTTTTCTATTTCAGGAAAAATAAAGTCATGTATGCAAGCCAAGTTTCCATGGTCATAGGTGGAACTGGTCAACCCAATTTCTCATGCATGAGGCTACTCAACTACTGGGAGGAAATGTGCATTTCTGGATGGGCGTTGGGCTAGCTACCCAAGAGATTTGTGCAATTTCTGGGCAAAGAAGCTGACTACTGCTTAGTATTGCACAATTCCTTGTCTGAGTAGGCCTGCTATGGAGGATTGCATAGTTTTCTGAGTGAATCCTGACTGGAAGGATTACACAATTCTAGAACCCAAGAGGATGCCAGACAAAATTGCATAATTTCTAGAGGGTAGGCTGGTTTCCCTCCATAATTGCGCAATTTCTGGGGGGATTTGCTCAGCCTATAGCTGGATCAAGTCCAGGTGATCAACCTTTGAAGGGAATGCATCAATCTTGATCGACAGAGTGTCTTTTTGCAAGAAAAACGCTGAAGCTTGTGTACTTTACGAAGTAGGTCAAGGTGTTGTCAAAGGTTGGTAGGGAGGCTCCAAAACGAAGCTAAGGAAAACTTTTGGAGGGTGGTTGTAACTGCTATTAGGTTCCTATACTAATAGGTGTCATATATCATGATTGACTTGGTTTAGCTATGAAATATGTACATACCTTTGCTTGTTGCAAATGCTTTCCATATTTGTAAAAAATAAAAAAAATTAAAAAATGTAAAGAGGGTATGCCCTAGAAAAAAAAATAAAAGGGTAAAAAGAATAAAGAAAAGGTCAAAAAAGAAAATGAATCCCAACAAAAATAAAATACCATGAAAGTGTGCAAGTCTAAATGACACTACTATTTACTTTTATGTATAATAAAGATTGTGTGCAACTTGTAACCTATGCCACAATCCATGGCAACCAAACAATTTAATCTTGGTTATTCGATGTTTTCAATTTCATGTTTTAGAAATAGAGAATAAGGATCTGACCAAACAATTTAATATTGGAAAATCAGTAAATAGGTAGAGTGAAAAGGGATCTCAACAGTTCAATCTAAACCCTTGGATGTAGTAATGTTAGATTTAGATAGATATCACTATGTAAAAGAAAAGAAAATTTGAAGAGGGTTTTCTAATCTAAGTGCACCCTAATAAATAAGTAAAAATGCTAGGTTAAGTAGGTAGGGTAAGTAGATAATGGTTATAGAATAAATGTGTGATGAATGGTTGAGTTTAATGCTTAAATCTTTTTCTTTCATCACTTGGACAAGGCATGTATCACATGGAAGGCACATCAACACTCAAAGTCAAAAATAATTAACCTCCCTACTCATTTCCCCTAAAATTTTCACTAATTCCCTAAGTGATAAAGGTAATTGCCAAAGTTAAAGGGGCTCAGAGAATTTCTTTGACTATTGGAGGGACCAGACCCTCGGCCCAATAATTTGAAATACCTAAAGCACTTAAAACCCCTTCATTAATATTCACCCCTTCATAAAGTCGTTCATTCCCTTTATAAAGCTTTTCGTAAGTAAAATCCTATTTTACTTAGGAAAATTAAAGACATTCTATCTACATGAAACCCTCATATATTATTAGCCTAAGTAATGTTATATGATGAAATTCTTTCGAGAACATTTAATTAGCACACTTCGTATTCCATAGTCATATTAATCACTAATGTTATTATTATGTAATTCCCGAATAAAACAACATTACCCATGCTTGTATTATTATATTATACAAAACCCCAAATTTTTACATATCCCGCCCCGATGGTTAAATATAACCGTAAATCAAATATTAAATGGGATTAATTAGCTAATCTGTAGTTAATTAAGAACACGAACTTCTTGCCATGCTAGTGAGAATTAATTAAGTCATCAGGACTAATTAACAACTCAGTGACCAATCAAATCGCCCCATATATGATTAAGTCTTTTAATTAATATCGAGCCCGCCCCTATTATACATCAGTCATGTCATTGCCCTGACTACCGTCCGATCAGACCCATTAGATCCAACAGCCCTTGATCATATCGCGCAGGCCTTTTGGTCGACCTTTAGCGCATGATGTGAGCAATTTTGTGAATAGTGTCGATGCTACATGTCAAGCAACGTATGGAATCACGCGACTCCTCCCAAATACTAGTTACCCTTCATAAGCGGTGGAATGAAACTTGCTTACCGCCTCTCACTAATGACAAAATGTCAAGTCACCCCCGCTGACTTAACCCGTCCGTGTCACGAAAATCGTCAAAATTTTTGACATTGCATAAAAACAAAGTTAATCCATTTTTCGTCCTTATTCTGAAAAACTCATGCATGCAACTAGTACGTAGAAAATGACCATATCGTACCCAAAACCATCAAACACCCTGAAGGTTACTGCCCGACGCCACTCCAGTCCACGGTGTGCTTCCAAGTCAACAAATACACCATTAACAGTCGCTCCATAATAGGTAATCAAAAGACCGCAACCTTGGATAAACAGTCTTAATACTAGTCATAAGACCTGTTTACTCTGAGATTGTTATCAAATCTATTCAAATAGAGATGGAAGGTAAAAGGACACAGTAAAGAACAGTCAAAGTGTATCAGGGTTAAAGAGTATCAGATTGAAGACCAAGTCAAGTAAATTATATAGCATGAAGATAAACAACAGGTAAGACAATTACAAAACATAGCATATAAATTCATGTTAAAGTGAAGACAGATGAAAAACAAAGCGGTAAAAGTAAACATGAAGACATTAAGGGTTAAACAAAGATGAAAACACTTTCACCAGCTAAAATTAAGTTTATCCAAAAGTAAAAGTGAAAAATAGTTGAAAGGAATTTAAGGTTAAAAGATAAAACCAGAGTAGAAATGGTACATTCTTCAGAAATTTCCTGTTTAAGTCATAGTTTTGTAGAAACTATTATGGGCAATCCAGGAGGTATTTCAAGAAACTGGAGCAGTTTTATGTTCCTAATAGGATAATCTACAAAATCTCACTTTGTAGACAATTTACTTTTGGAATTTAAGTGCTTTTGAACAACTTTTGTATGGCTAGCTGGACAAAGTAATAGAGCAAAGGAATTTTACAGGATACTTGTGTTAAATGAGAAACAAATAAGTATTTTATATCTTATGTTTTTATAGTTTTCTTGTTTAAATATTCATATGTGTTTCATATCTGAATGATAAACGAAAAATTATATTCTAGAAAGAGCTTTACTGCATTCTGTCTTTAAAATCGTTTATATTCTTAATGTTTTCTTTCAAGCTATCATAGGCAGGGAATTCTTAATTGCTCCCTGCTTTTTAGTTTATCAATATGACCATTTAACAAAAAATTCTTAATTGCCTTTTGTTAATGAGCACCCACTTTCCCTCATGTTGAACTTTGTTGAAGGATTCTTAATTTCCCTTCCTCCATTTCAAGACCATTTCACCCTTTTAAGCTATCATTTGTCTCTTATTTAGCTATCTTGCCTTGTGAAACCCTCCTTTGTTAAATCAATCTAATCCAGTTAAGCCATCCTCAGTTGACTCCATAGCCAAATGGCCTGAAATACCTTGTTCTATCCATCTGCTCTTGAATTCCACCACCAAACAAAATCAAAACCCCCCAAGCTTTCATAACTAGCCTAATATCCCATAAACAAAGCTAAATCATAAAGAGAGAGCCCTCTCTGGATTTAGGTGGGTTAGCACCTAAGTCTAAAAGATTGGTGTGTGGTTACCTTGGAAATTTCTTTCTTTAACCTTGAGAAAATTCTGAGTGATAACATAGTGGTGACTCCATTGGGGAGAACTAACATTTTCTTCAGAATTGTTTTACAGGTTTAGATCTAATCTATGACGGTGGATAGTGATCAAACACACAAAGGTTAAAATCATCCACTTGGCGACTCCAAATCAATTACAAAATCAAGACTCCACTGGAGAAATGAACCTGAAAGAACTATGTGAAAAGATCATGCTTTTAACTTGGATTGTTATCCAAGACATTATGTTCTTTCTGATTGATAAATTTTTTCAATGTATATTGTATTTTAGAGAAGATTTTAGATTAAATTTTTATTATTTTCCTTTGAAAAATGTAGATTTAAAACCTCCTTACATATTTGAGTAGAATTCTTCTAATTCTTATGAAGATCATTTTCCAATTGAGGAGAATAAAAAAATTAAGACTGATCATACAATCCCTATACATATTCCAGTACCTCATAAAGTTCCTGATAGATATAAACCACTCATTTTGCCCTCTACATTCCATGCTTTCCCTAACGATTATCCTAAGCACCTCACTAGGTTTGATGGAGAGAATGGTATCACTACCCAAAAACATATTCAAGCTTTTGAAGATTATCTCAACTTATTTGAAGTAGATGAAAAGGATGTCAATATTAGGCTTTTTTCTATTTCTTTGCAAGACAAAGTCAAGAGTTGGTTCAAAACCCTGCCTGAGGCAAGCATCTCAAATCTCGAGAAGTTTCTCAAATTCTTCCTTGATAGATGGATAATTAAAGTCAATCTTCTTGTGGTCATAGAAGAATATAATCAGTTAAAAAGGCAACCAGATGAAACAATACAACAATTTTCAGATAGACTTAATCAAGCCTATTATTCAATACCGTTAAATATAAGACCTCCCCTTGGTTTAGCTCTTTTGCATTACCCAAGAGCATTTGATTCAGAGATAGAATTTCACCTAAGATAAAGAAACCCCTCAACAATGGAATAGATGCAGAACATGGTAGTAGATGTAGAAGTTAATCTATAAATTAGAAGAGAAAAGTTGAAAGCAGAGAAAGAGGAAAAACTCGACATTTTGATAAAGAAAATAGAGGAAATGATGCAAAAGATCACCATGAAAGTTTAATTTTTTGTTCAAAATCACCATGACACATTTGTTTCACAAAATGAAGAGGTCGACAACCATGAACAAATTCCTATTAATTCCAACTACCATAAATCTGAAGATAGAGTTATAGAACCATATGTGGAGAGGGAATCCGCTGATCTAATATGTACATTTGGTGACATTACTTCTTATGATGATGTTCCTAAGCTTGATCAATATAATAATGATTATGTCTCTCAAATCCAAATTAACCTTACAAAGGAATTAGAATTTGATTTCTGGAATAAGGAAGTTCAGGTTCAACAACTTGAAAATAGTAATCAGCATGTTCATTTCAGCTATGAGAATGAGGAGGAAAGTGTAGAAAATTTTGAAATCAGTGAAGGAACTTTACCATTTTGTTTTTTTTCATTTCAGTTTATCAGAGATAACTATCATGCAATTAGAAATAAAATGTCAACAATTTTTGATATTAATTATCTAGAGGGCAATAAAAGACTTGTGCAAGACTTCTCATATTCAGATTTGCAGCCTCAAAATGCCATTGAATGTTAGGTTGCAGAAGAAGTCTTGGAAACTAGAACATATGATCAAAAGATTCAAGATGATTCCATGCCTATTTGTTTTGAATCATTTCAATTTTTAAAGGAAATGTGGTATAAATGTTTTAAAGAAAAGGAGGAGCAACTTGTAGAAATCTATGAAGTTCCATTTGAACCTATATGTAATAAGTTGCAGCAATCCTTCCAAGTTCTTTATGATCAAATAGCTGATAGGTTGGATGATGAATGCAATTATAATTTCTCTCCATTAACAAACTATGAGAGTCAAAATCAAGATGATAATGGTTTCACTGGACAAACATTACAATCAGTAGAAATATCATCACAAAGATCAGTTGAAAACATGCAGGGTGATAACGATAAAAGTGATATTTTAGTTTCATGGCATGCATGCCATACACAATAGATGTGCAATTGTTTGAATCAGTTCAAGAAAAGTGTATATATTTTACAAGATCCTTTTGTACAGTTTCTAGATTCAAAAAAGGAGATCTGGAATTTCCTTATCTTCTCAAAGGTTAACAAAGCTATATTTGATTTCAAGATTTCAATTTTAACCACCAACAAGCACAAGAAACAAAAGCTACCAATGTATATGATGCTTGAGTGGTTGCATTGGTTGTTTCATTTTACCTAACCAGCAGTTAGATAGCTAATTAGAGTAAGTAGGTAGGATTTTCGTTTGAATATTCAGTTTCAATTAGCAAGTATATGCTAGATCAGATTCCAGTTTGCAAAAAGGGCTACAATTTTAGTTCAAGATTTTTAGTGAAAAGATTATACATCAGATCATACACATGTGTGGGAATGGTCCAATGGATCAGGCTACTATTCGATGGTGTTATTGACAATTCACAAGGAAATGCCATCCCCAATTGAAGCCGCTATTAGGTTCATATACTAATAGGTGTCATATATCATGATTGACTTGGTTTAGCTCTAAACTATGTACATACCTTTGCTTGTTGCAAATGTTTTCCATATTTGTAAAAAATAAAAATAAAATAAAAAATGTAACGAGGGTATGCCCTAGAAAAAGAATAAAAGGGTAAAAAGAATAAATAAAAGGTCAAAACAGGAAATAAAATGAACCCCAACAAAAATAAAAGACCATGAAAGTGTGCAAGTCTAAATGACACTACTATTTACTTTTATGTATAATAAAGATCGTGTGCAACTTGTAACCTATGTCACAATCCATGGCAACCAAACAATTTAATCTTGGTTATTCCATATTTTCAATTTCATGTTTTAGAAATAGAGAATAAAGATCTGACCAAATAGTTTAATATTGGCAGATTAGTGGATAGGTAGAGTGAAAAAGGAGCTCAACAGTTCAATTTGAGCCCTTATCAAATATATTCAAATAGAGATGGAAGGTAAAAGGGCACAGTAAAGAACAGTCAAAGTGTATCAGGGTTAAAGAGTATCAGATTGAATACCAAGTCAAGTAAATCATATAGCATGAAGTTAAATAGCAGGGAACAGAATTACAAAATAGATCATATAAGTTCATGTCAAAGTGAAGACAGATGAAAAACAGAGCGGTAAAAGTAAAAAGTAAACAATAAAAAGTAAAAGTAAACATGAAGACATTAAGGGTTAAACAAAGATGAAAACACTTTCACCATCTAGAATGAATTTTATCCAAATTAAAAGTGAAAAACAGTTGAAAGGAATTTAAGGTTAAAATATAGAAACAGAGTAGAAATGGTACATTCTTCAGAAATTTCCTGTTTAAGTCATAATCTGGCAGAAACTATTATGGGCAATCCAAGAGGTATTTCAAGAAACTAGAGGTTTTTGTTCCTAATAGGCTAATATAGAAAAAAATGTCTCAGTTTTTACACAAGTATTACTAAAAGGGAGATAAGTGCATGTCTTCACAACCTATTTTTCAGTTTGTGCAAAGTCCTGTTTTTGACATTTTTTTGCAGAGAATATTGTGAACAACTGGAGCTGAATTTTGGGAAAATGAGAGAGGTGTATCTCAAAAGAATTTCTATATACAAAACCCTCTTTAAATTTCTAGATATATATCATGTATCTAGATATATAAGTGTATCATTGGACCCTAAGTTCGCAAAATTTCTGGGGCAGAATGCACAAAGGAAGGATGCAATTAGTGACTGGGATGCCTCATCATCAACTAAGAGCTGCTATAAAATTCAAATTTCTCTTCTTTGTCACCATAAATCCATAGAAATAGTGCCAAATAAATTCATTAGTTTTGAATGTCCTTTATTTAAGTTCTATTAATGTAAACAATTGGAGATATTTGTGAAACTAATCTTGATATTTTTTCAAGATATTTCAGTTTACAATTAGTATAAATACTTCTTCATTTTAAGTATTTTGGGTGGATTCTTAGACATTTTTGTCAACAATTTACTTTTGGAATTGAAGTACTTTTGAACAACTTTTGTATGGTTGGCTGGACAAAGTAATAAAGCAAAGGACTTTTAGAGGATACATGTGTCAAACGAGAAACAAATAAGTATTTTATATCTTATGTTTTTACAATTTTCTTGTTTAAATATTCATATGTGTTTCATATCTGAATGATAAACGAAAAATATTATTCATATGTCTTTAAAATTGTTTATATTCTTAATTTTTTCTTCCAAGCTATCATAGGTAGGGAATTCTTAATTACTCCCTACTTTTTAGTTTATCACTATGACCATTTAACAAAAAGTTCTTAATTGCTTTTTTTAATGAGCATCCACTTTCCCTCATCTTGAACTTTGTTGAAGGATTCTTAATTTCCCTTCCTCCCTTTCAAGACCATTTCACCCTTTTAAGCTATCATTTATCTCTTGTTTAGCTATCTTGACCCTCCTTTGTTAAATCAACCTGATCTAGTTAAGCCATCCTCAGTTGACTCCATAGCCCAATGGCCTGAAATACCTTGTTCTATCCATCTGTTCCTGATTTCCACCACCAAACAAAATCAAAATCCCCCAAGCTTTCATAACTAGCCTAATATCCCATAAAAAAAGCTAAATAATAAAGAGAGGGCCCTCTCTGGATTTAGGTGGGCTACCACCTAATTTTAAAAGCTTGGTTTGTGGTTACCTCAGAAATTTCTTTCTTTAACCTTGATAAAATTCTGAGTGATAACAGCCGCTACAATAGAACTCGACTAGAATGAGGTTCCTTTTTCTCCCATTGTCGATAATGAACTACAATGGAGAACCCTTCATCCACATTTGTGAGTGGAAGAGGTGTTCCTATTGACAGATCCACCCATAGTAGGTTTTTGGGGCTTAAAGCTGAGTTTTCATCAATGTAATGTAAAGACCCCACAAAATGCAGGCGCGGAGTGTGAGAGTCTAGGGTTGTCTACCCCAAAATAATGTTATTTAATCTAGAATGTTACAGCCTAACCCATGGTTCCCAGGCCATGGAAATGTATGCAGACCATGGGAATGTATAAATAGAGTGCGACTTTAAGTGTAGAAGTCAGTTTTGGCTAGTCTTGATCTTAAGTGTTATGGGTTTTCAATAAGGAATTTGCTCTGCATCTGTAAGTCCAAGTCTTGGGTTGTACGAATAGGAAGAGGCTCTACAGCTATGTGTGCAAAGGCTTGGTAGAGTCCATAGTTGTGTGCATGGACCCCTACAGCTGAGTGCGCAGGGTGAAGTTGGGATTGTACAGAAACAAAGGACTAATAAAAGATAAGTTGATTCTAAAATATTGTGCATCTGCTCATAGATTTGTATGTTTATGCTTCCGTTATATCTTTGCATCTATTTACAGTTTATGATTGTGCTTACTTATTATGAATGTTGAATGGTTAATGATAATATTGGGTCCACATAATTAAGTTAAGATCTATAATAATAACGTAGTAAGGATCAAGGATCTGGACAGTGTCTCTTCGTGATCTTTACAGAGCTACACAAAGAGCAGCTGGTTGCGCGGAGCAACGCAAGCATGTGGCATCAGTTCGCGAACTTCCCAGACCTCATCAAGACATCCCTAAGGTGTGGAAACCTAGTTCCAACACCCTCCCATACTACCTCGGGTGAGACCTCAGTCTGCGCTTCGTGGACTGTTTCGAAAGGGCTAGTAGTTTCAAGATTTGTTTGGCTCGATCTCTTATGAACCTGGGTCAGGCCCCAACAAGCCAACAAATGGTTCCATTTCTGGGACTATGATCTGCCTAAGGGATGTCTAATGTTGGGACACTAGAACCCCACAAAGAAGGAAATTGAAGAGTGGTTGGATTAGAAGCTTCACGAGTTCATGACACAGGAAAACAAAATTCCTCAGGTATTCGAGAAGAGGTGGCTAGATCGTTACATATATACGGAAATCCATGAGATATTATTTGCATCTGTTAATTTATGGTATGTTCTATGCTTATAACAGTTTACTTCTTTTTCTTATTATATTCCACAGATTAGCAATCACATGTACATAAAGTAAAGTGCAGATAGAACATTAAACGATCGACAGAAAACAAGCCAAGACAAAAGACACAAGATGTGGCGGCTAGCCAGGGACAAACCCCACAATGTGTGGCGAAACCCTTTGATCAAATATTCTTTTATCTTCAATAATTAAGTAGAGAGAAATAGTATAATAAATCTGATTCATATCAGCAGTAGCAAACCCTAGATCAACAGCATCAGCATTAGCGACTTCATTATCAAACTAGGGCAGGCGATATCTCACAAACTGACTGTCGGATTGACTTCATTCCACTACCAAAAGTTGTGGCTTCTAGAGGAGGTTTAGATGAACCTATAGCGCAATTCCGATGAGGAGATCTTCTAGGCCACATAGGTCAGTCTTTACTTCTACAGTTGCAGCTTCAGTTTCAGTAGTTTCCGGCTTCAAACTAGGGCAGTCGATATCTTGCAAACCGTTCCTGGGATTGACTTCATTCCACCACCAAAAGTTGTAGCTTTCAGAGGAGTTCCAAAGAGGAGATCTTCTAGGCCACACAGGTCAATATTTTCTTCTGCAGTTGCAACTTCAGATTCAACTGCTTCCGGCTTCACATGTGTGAGAGAGAGACCCATTTCTGTGCAGTAGAGAAGAGATTCCTTTCTGCGTAGTAGAGAGAGAGAAATGTGATGAGAAGAGTGAGTTCAAATGAGGAAATGTCCTCTTATTTTTATACACAATGTTGGTGGGTGAATAGATGCGACTGTTGGGCTTCTGAGCCCACATGAGTTGTAGGTCGGTTTGATAATAATTCCATAATCAAAATAAATTCATATCTCCATGAATACTTATCATAATCAGATGATATTTATATCAATCCTACACCTCTCGATGAGAGGAATCTAATAAAAATAATATCAGCCATGAATAAGATGACCCACATGAAGTTTTTCCCTAGTTTCCAATTTTAACACCATCCTTGTCTTCATAGCTATATGAATGGATCGCGAGGTTAGCCGACAGCTACGGAAGGTATAAGCTCAATCAATTGATAGTGTGGACTCTAGAGTTAGTACGCAGACTAGAGGCATCAGAAGATAAGATCGAACGAGCTGTGGAATATTGGCTCAACCGGATAATAAGGGGATTTATCACTGAGTTCAAAATAGACATAACTGTGAGCTATAGTGAAGCAAAACGACGTTTTCTCAAGGGACCGCAAGGTAGGTACATTAAATCCATGAATACCTGGATTAAGATGTTGTTATATGAAAAGCGGGTTATGCGAATACATTAATGTTTGGAATGACATGGAGTAGAAAGATCTACAAAGGTACCAAAGGATTAGGAAACAGTTCATTAATTTCACCTTCGCGAGAGAGCGAGGAAGAGCATGGTTGGGTTTCTCTGAGAAGTGTGGTCAGTTTGATAAGGCAGCGCATTCCGTAGTTATCACCTCACTCACACCATCACTCACTTCACCTACTTCACCTCCGTCTTCACCCACCCCACTCCAACACCCCCACTGTTTAGCATGGCGAGTGCGGTCAAGCAACTCATAATTAGAGGAGTAGGGAATGAGGATCCATACCAGTTTTGCTTCGTGGTAAGAGCAGTGTGGGAAGCACAAGGGGTCACTGATGACAATATTAAGAAGGCCACATTGGTAAGTGCGCAACAGGATCACACGTTGACATGGTATATCAAGCACTCAAATGATCACCCAAATGTAGGAATAGTGGAGATCTAGAATGCACTGAACAGAGAATTTAGTCGATCCAAATCAGAGACACAGTCAATTATCAGATTTAAAGAGATTGCGATGCTTCCAAGTGAGACCCTCTGGGATCTGGATCAAATACTAAAGAGTACGATCTGTGAGGCTAATATGATGCTAATGGATGCGCAGCACCACGTGTGGTTTGTGGCATCTTTGACACCATACTTGAGGATGATGCTGTCACAACAAAAGCTTTCAACCTAGGCCGAAGCATTGGAAATGGTGATGAGGTTGCATTAAACATTGATATAGGATCCAGGGTTGGGAGTCTAACAAATCCATGCGCAACTACAAAATCTATGCTTGGAGATGGAGAGTTTGAAGCAGGATAGGGCACTGGTTAGAGGCACGCGAAGAAGTGTGCTGCATAAAATGCAGGGGCCAGGGCCATGACAAAGACCACTGTCCAGTATTCGCAAACTACTTAGTAGGAGGGGGGCTAAAGCAGTTGAGACCAGAGGCTTAGGTAGGTCCAAGTGTGGCACCCGCACTATGGTGCAATCTATCAGATAGGAGGAAAGAAAACAACGGACAACTGTCATTTCTTGCAGAAGTATACATAGACTCCCCAACAATTGTTTTGTAATTTTTGTAGATTGGTCGGTCATGAAAATCATACTTGTCAAAGCTACGAGTTAATGATGGAGTGGACCCCAGCATATAGAATGTAGACGGAAACACGAGGCCTCGACCCAATTGCGGGGATGGCGCGCGGTGGATTTCAGGGTCGAGGTCGAGGACGAGGAGGAATGGGTCCAGGAAGGGGTTGAGGACAGTTAATCTGTTACAATTACAGAGGACCGGGGTACTACGGTTGTGATTGTACCTGTTAGGGACTGGATCTACCTTAGGCTGAAGGAAGGCAGGTTAAGGGTAACATCAAACCAAGCTTAACCCGGTAGCTAGCCCTACCAGGTTGGGAGAGGGCTCTCTCCTTGTTAATCTCAATTGGGATATTAGAAATTAGGGATTGAGATGACTGAATTTAATCTAGATTTTAGGCTAGGTATAGTAGCTCAAGGTTTTTGGTTTGATTTTTAGGTTTTGGTTGCTGGATCAATTGGAGAAGGCAGATTGGGTCCGGGAAATCAACTCAAGGATACAAACATGTTCTGTCAAGCGAGGTAGACAAGGGTTTATGTACTAGAAATGGATTAAGATGGTAGATTAAGACAGTGGAGGAGTTGAGGAGGGCATAAAGAAACTATGAATCCTCTTCAAATAGTTGAAAACATTGAAAACCAAATACATTCCCAAGACAAAGCACAACAATGTATTTTGTCCATTCACCTTGATTCATTAAGTTTTAGAAGAGAAAGATGGATTTGGATACATATGAAACATAGAAAAACTCATTACAAAGAAGAAACAATACATAAACTCACTGTCATAAGAATCCCACAAAAATAGCTATGAAACATAGTTTTATTCCTTGCCAAACTACTGATACAAATGTTCAATAAGTCCCACCACTTCCACCAAATTCAACCTTTACAAATGACTGAGAAAATACATCATATAGACCTCAAAACCATCTGATCTATCCATCAGGGGTCAAATCCATGAGTCACGGAACTGTTTCAACAACACCTAAACTAGGAACAAGAAAATAGGCAGTGGAACAACTTTCCTTTAAAACTAAGGAAACTGATACATTCAGTTTAAAACCACATTTGCTTTGATGTATCTACCCCATCAAGTGTTTTAAATCAAAATTTACATCATATTACATCATTTGCCATGCAAAATTTACCAAGACAAGAAGAAGAAGTTAATTGTTGAAGAAACTAGGTGAAATTTGGCTTTTAGGAAAAATTGACAAAAAATTCCCTGATGCATAGCGCGCTAATCCTGATGCATAGTGCTACTTCAAGGCTACTTTTGGAGGACTTCCACTCATCCAAATTAGGCCCACGATAACTTTTTGGAAAGCTCTACTTGTCTAATTTCTGGAACAGTTTCAATTTTCTAATTTGGAAGTCATTTGCCTCCTCAAAAGTGGATTCTCCCAAGACTAGTTCCTTTGTGTCCAAAAAGTGGCAGAGAGGGCACTTTTTGAGTGTTTTTTGCCCTTTTAGTTGCCAATATCTCCTCCAAAACTGATGAAAATTTATGGGTTTTCTTATTTTTTGATGCTGAATCCAAATCTACAAGCCATTTGTCAAGAGGATGCACCAATTCAATGCATAGTGCTTAGTCGAAATTTTTTGTGTTTCTAATTCAAAAATTGGAAAATGACAAAATTGTCTCAAAATTTGCCCAATTTTGGCTCAAAGCTACATCATGGGTTACTTTGTTGGGCTAAATTCACATCCACCAAAATTTTGAGATTTTCATCATTCTTTTTTCCTTTTAAGGCCCTCCTTAATCTTGCCTTAAGGTGCTTGATCTTCTTGTTGCATATTCTATTCCAGGTCAAATAATGGTGGGCCATATGCCTTAGCATCTTGTTGTCTCTATTTGCTTTCTTCAGAAGGCTCTCAAGGTGGATATTTACCCTTTCAAGCAATATTTCTCTCTCATTAACCACTTCTTGTTCATCTGGAGTCAACGGAACTGGATGCTTCTCTACCATTTCACAAAAATCAAAACCTGACTGATGTCTGAAGCATGAGGTGGCTAATGTGCAAGAAAGTAGTTCACTCATACTGATGGGCTCCTCCCTGATAATATTGCCACCTTTTTGAGGCTTCCTTTGTTTCAAAATCCTTTCCCTAGATCTATCACTAAGGGTGTCCCCCTCAAAATCAACCTCCCTGTCCCTCTCCATGCTTGTCTCTCTTGGGATAGTTTGATGAATGATGGATAGTTATGTGAGGAAAAAATAAGTATGAAGAGATTTTATAAGAAGGAAAATAATGGTGAGATGAAATGATAGGCTAAGTGAGTTTTATAAGGAACTAGGGTTTGATGTGAGGGGGTTTAGAGCTTGGTGAAGGGATTAATTTTTGTAGGGAAATAGGGGAAGATGATATGGGTTAAGTAAGATGGGATTTAAAGGTGAATTTAGGGCAAATGATAGTGGGAAAATGGAGACAAGTGGAAAGAGCTAGAAATGGTGAGAAATTTGGTAGGAGACAACTAGGGTTTTGCGTTTTAATATGCTAAAACCAAAATTATAACTTAAAAACCCTATGTGAGATCAAAAGTGAGGTTACTTACTTGATTGGAAGAGAAATGCGGGAATTATGGTGATTAGAGGTGAATTTTGAGGGTTTTGAAGTGTTACTAGCCAATCCGTAATTCCTACTCACAAATCCACAACACCTCTCTCATGTGCAGTGCCAAATTAAATTTACACAAGAGAAACCTGGCTGATGTGCAACACTAGGCTCCCAATGCACAGTGCTACTATTCCTATGTGTAGTGCCAACTTCAAGGCAAGTTTTTACTACCTTCCCGATGTTGAAATTGGGCTTTTAATAGCTTTTTGGAAAGCTTGTCGAGTCTAATTTCTAGAACATCTTTCATTTTTCATTTTGAAGTTCATTTGCCCTGTCAAAAGTCAAATCTCCCAAGACTGGTCAAAATGTGTAGAATGAGGTTGCCTAAATGCAGAGTGCTATTGTAGTCAACTTTTGAAGGTATTCCTGAACTCCAAATTGAGCTCATGATAGCTCATTGGAAATATATCTCTATCTAGATATCATTTAAATCATTAAGAAAGTAATTTGGACATCCCAACTAGGTGAAATCTTGATTTTCCCAAGGTTTCTCTAGAAGTGCATCAATCCTTTCGAGGTTAATGATGTTTTCAACATTTCTCCCAAAACATGAAACCTGTGTAAAAACTGAAAGAGTTTTTTCTTCATGAGTCATTGATGGAGAGAAACCTCTCTCAATTTTGTCAAATTCATCTTCTCTTTCTCAAAAACATCATTTGAATAAAACCTATCTCGATGTGTGGAACAAAGGATTTGTGGAAATGAAGGGAAACAAAGGGGATAAGGGGCCTATAAATTCTTGAGAAAATTTTAGGAAGTAGGGAGGGATGTTAGGAATTAGGGTAAAGTGGAATTTTAAATATTTAGTGAGGGGAAGGGGTCCAAAAGGTCAAAACATAGGCCTAGCCTAGAAAATTGTCAAATTGTAGCAATAAACTAGGGTTTGTGGGAAAATGATGAACTTGAGGGATATGAGTGATGGGAAGCATTTAAGAAGGTATATTAAGGATAGGGGAAGGTGTATGAGCATCAGGATACAAGTTTTGTTGATTATTTGACATCCAAGAAAAATTACCTTCAAAACCTTAGGAGAGGGAAATGAGGCTTACCCAAGTACAACTGAAGCATGAACACGGTATAAAATGACCCATTGGAACCTGAAATGATGATGAAAAATCTTTGAATTATGGTACATTAAGTTGAATGGTGACATGGACCAATACTTGGAAGACTTTGAGAGGAGTGAAAACAACCCTAGACCTAATACCTAGTGACCAAATTTTACTTGAAGGCTCACTAAAATGACAAAATTTGACTTTGACACCCTGAGACCACTTTGTAAGAGCATATTTGATCACTGATGGAGGGCTTCAAAGGCTGAAACTAAGATTGGCTCCAATGGGGATGGTATCTCCTTGGAGGTGCCAAGAACACCGAAGACCAAGTAGCCTTATCCATTGGGCATGGACTCAAAAACTCTAACTGAAATGCTTGACCGAATATTGAGAACTCTAATACAAAAACTAACTCTTACTCAACTAAAATTGACTCAATACTAAAACATAACTAACAAACTAGAAACTATACTCAAAATGGAGCTCATTCAATAAAATCTACTCTAACTGTTCCATTCATCACCTGATCAAGTGAAGTGAAACAACCAATGCAACCAATTAAGCGTTCTAGCTGCTGTTTGCATTCTCCACAAGTGCTTGCTTATGAACAACAAGATAAAACTCCTAAAAGGAAACTCCCATGAAAACTTGTAAACAGATCCATTGAAAAATATGGATTCTCTATCCAACTCCAAATACACTGCATAAGGATCTTGAAATTCATGTGCATTGGGACTTAGCTCATCCAATGGATTACTTTTCTCCTCCTCATACCATGAATGCAAACTTTATTCTAAGCTTTCTATCGAGACTCCTTCTGAAAATGACAAAGAAACCGGTTGCCAGATCAAGTTTGTATCAATACTTGTTTCAATATCACAGTTAGCTAGTGGAGAAGGACTTTGACTACAGACATAATCCAACACATCATCTATTGGATCATGAAAAACTTGAAAATATTGTTGCAACCCATTTTTGATTGGTTCCAATGAGATAGTATGATTTTCTATAGGCTACTTATCCTTTATTGAAGATTTACTATGCAAATTTCCCTTCAAAAACTGAAATGATTCGAAACAGAATGGTACATAATCATCTTGCATCATTTGATCATATGTTCCAGCTTCCAAGTCTTCATCTGCAACTTGACAATCAATGGCATTCGGTGGCTGCAATATGGATATGAGAAGTCTTGAACAAGGATTTCCTTGCCCTCTTTATGGTCAAGATCGAAACTTATCGATGGTTGATATCTGATTGCACAAAAGTTGTCTCTAATGATCTGAAACGAAGTAAAAAAAGAGGCAAAGATCCTTCACTTAATTTAAAATTTGCTACACTTTCCTCCTCACTTCCATAGCTTATATGCATCGACTGATCACTGTATTCGAGTTGCTTAAATTGAACTTCCTCCTTCCACAAAATAGCTACTGATTTGTCTAAATGATTAGCTTCTGTTTGGAGGACAAAATCATCATCATACTAATCGAATTGAGGAAAATCATCAGTAAAAAACACATCATCAAGCATACATTTCATATCAACAGATCTCTCTTTTCCAAAATGATCTATAAAACAATCATTATTGGATCTATGACAACTAGGATAAGAAAGAAAATGTTTTGGATCAACAACTTGTTCCTCTTCAATCAGCGAGCCATGGTCTTGAACATTATACTCATTCCTTGTGGTGATCCTTTGCATCATCTCTTCCACTGCACTTACCAAAATGTTGAGCTTTACCTCTAAAGATGTCGATTCCTCTAGATCTATGCTCTTCATCTCTGCTTCCTTCAACTTTTCCCTTTTTATCAGCAAATTAGCCTCTACATCTGCTGCATTGTTTTGCATCTCTTCAAGTGTTGCAAGGTTCCTTTCTCTTAGTTGAAACTCCATTTCTGGATCGAAGGAATCCAAGTAGTGCAAGAGAGTGGATCCAGGAGGAGGTCTTATACTAACCGACATCGAAAAATAGACTTGGTTAAACCTGGCAGAAAACTATTGTACTGTCTCCCCTGGTAATCTTTTTAGCTGGTTATACTCTTCTATAATCAAGAAAGGGTTTTGGCTGACCACCTACATGTCGAGGAAAACTTTGACGAACTGCTAGAAATCTGAAATGCTCACATCAGGCAAGGTTTTGAACCAACTCTTGACTTTGCCTTGCAAAGAAAGAGCAAAAAGCCTAATATTGACATCCTCTTCATCAACTTCAGAAAGGTCAAGAAAAGACTCAAAATTCAGTACATGTCTCTTAGCAGTGATGTTGTCACATTCACTGTCAAATATTGGTAGATATAGGTAATGATTTTGAGGGAAAGCATGGGATATAGGAGGTAAAATCAGAGGCTTGTATCTATCGGGAATTTTACAAGGTATAGGAATATGTACAAAAGGTGTAGAATTAGTCTTTGTCTCTTGAGGCTCATCAGTTTGAAGACAATCATCATAAAATTCAAAAGAAGGGTCTTGATCAAGATCAAAGGTATGTGCATATTTTGTATCCACAACATTCAAAGGGAAAGAATCAAATGTAGGTCTAGGATCTTTCCTCGAATACAATATACTTTGTAAAGCCTTTTTGACATTCTTGGGAAAAGAGAAGAAATAATTTATAACGAAGAACATAATGTCTTGGATGAAATTCCAACTTGAATACCTGATATTTCCATATTGTCCTTTCATGTTTATGTTGGTTAGGTTCATCCTCCAGTGGAGTCCTTGAATCTGATCTCGAAACTGATTTGGAGTTACTA
>APFE030460449.1:28241-46122 GCA_000404065.3 Pinus taeda
CAATCTCAATTAGGATATTGGAAATTAGGGCTTGATATGACTAAATTTAATGTAGATTTTAGGCTAGGTATAGTAGCTTAGGGTTTCTGGTTTGATTTTTAGGTTTTGGTTGCTGGATCAATTGGAGAAGGCAGATTGGGTATGGGAAATCAACTTAGGGATACAAACATGTTCTGTGGGGTGAGGTAGAAAATGGTTTATGTACTAGAAATGGATTAAGATGGTAGATTAAGACAACTGAGGAGTTGAGGAGGGCATAAAGAAACTATGAATCCTCTTCAAACAGTTGAAAACATTGAAAACCAAATGCATTCCCAAGACAAAGCACAACAGTGTATTTTGTCCATTCACCTTGATTCATTTAGTTTTAGAAGAGATATATGGTTTTTGATACATATGAAACATAATAAAAATTCATTACAAAGAAGAAACAATACATAAACTCACTGTCACAAGAATCCCACAAAAATAGCTATGAAACCTGGTTTTATTCCTTGCCAAATTGCTGATACAAATGTTCAATGAGTCCCACCACTTCCACCAAAGTCAAAAATTTACAAATGACTGAGAAAATACATCATATAGTCCTCAAAACCATCTGAGCTATCCATATGGGGTTGAATCCATGAGTCAAGGAACTGTTTCAACAACATCTAAACTAGGAACAAGAAAATAGGCAGTGGAACAACTTGCCTCTAAAACTAAGGAAACTGATACATTCAGTTTAAAATCACCTTTTACATTAAAATTTATATCATTTACCATGAAAAATTTACCAAGACAAGAAGAAGAACTCAACTGCTGAAGAAACTAGGCGAAATTTGACTTTTAGGCAAAATTGATAAAAAATTGCCTAATGCGCAATGCCTCTTCAAGGCTGCTTCTGGAGGCCTTCCACTCATCCAAATGAGGCCCAAGGTAGATTTTGGGAAAGCCCTACCTGTATAGTTTTTGGAACACTTTTAATTTTCAGATTTGGAGGTCATTTGCCCCCTCACAAGTGGATTCTCCCAAGACTTGTTCCTGTGTGTCCAAAAAGTGGCAGAGAGGGCACTTTTTGAGTGTTTTTTGCCCTTTTGGTGGCCAAGATCTCCTCCAAAATTGATGAAATTTTTTGCGTTTGCTTATTTTTTGATTTTGAATCCAAATATACAAGCCATTTTTTAATAGGATGCACCAATTCAATGTGCAACATTCAGCTGGAATTTTCTGTGTTTCTAATTCAAAAATTGGAAAATGACAAAATTGTCTCAAAATTTGCCCAATTTTGGCTCAAAACTGCATCATGGGTTACTTTGTTGGGCTAAAGTCACATCAGACAAAATGTTCAGCTTTTCATCCTTCTTTTTTCCTTTTAAGTCCCTCCTTAATCTTTCCTTAAGGTGCTTGATCCTCTTGTTGCATATTCTATTCCGGGTCAAATAGTGGTGGGCCATATGCCTTAGCATCTTGTTGTCTCTATTTTCCTTCTTCAGAAGGCCATCAAGGTGGATATTTACCATTTCAAGCAATATTTCTCTCTCATTAACTACTTCTTGTTCAACTGGAGTTAAGGGAACCGGATGCTTCTCTACCATTTCACAAAAATCAAAACATGACTGATGTCTGAAAAGTGAGGTGGCTAATGGGCAAGCAAGCAGTTAACTCTTACTGATAGGCTCCTCCCTTATAATCTTGCCACCTTTGTGAGGCTTCCTCTGTTGTAAAATCATTTTCCTAGAGCTTTCACTAAGTGTGTCCTCCTCAAAATCGGGCTCCTTGTCCCTCTCCATGCTTGTCTCTCTTGGGATGGTTTGATGAATGATGGACAGTTATGTGAGGAAAAAATGAGTATGAAGAGATTTTATAAGATGGAAAGAAATGGTGAGATGAAATGATGGGGTAAGTGAGGTTTATAAGGAACTAGGGTTTGATGTGAGGGGGTTTAGAGCTTGGTGAAGGGATTATTTTTTGTAGGGAAATAGGGGAAGATGATATGGGTTAAGTATGATGGGATTTAAAGGTGAATTTAGGGCAAATGATAATGGGAAAATGGAGACAAGTGGAAAGAACTATAAATGGTGAGAAATTTGATAATAGACAACAAGGGTTTTGATTTTTAATATGATAAAACCACAATTATAGCATAAAAACCCTATGTGAGATCAAAAGTGAGGTTACTTACTTGATTGGAAGAGAAATGTAGCAATGATGGTGATTAGAGGTGAATTTTGAGGGTTTTGAAGTGTTACTAGCCAATCCACAATGCCTGGTCACCAATGCACAATGCCTCTCTGATGCGCAGTGCCAGAGTAAATTTACATAGGAGAAAATTTCTTGATGCACAACACCCCTCTGATTCGCAACACATGCTCCCAATGTGCAGCGCCATTGTTACTATGCGTAGTTCCAACGTCAAGGCGATTTTTAAATACCTTACCAATGTTTACATTGGGCATGTGATAGCTCATTGGAAATCTAGTCAAGTCTGCTTTCTATAACATCTTGAAATTTTTAATTTGGAGTTCATTTTCCCTGTCAGAAGTCAAATAGCCCAAGACTGGTCAAAATGTGTAGAATGAGGTTGCCTAAATGTAGAGTGATATTGCAGTCAACATTTGAAGGTCTTTCGCAACTCCAAATGGATCTCATGATAGCTGATTGGAAAGATATCTTTGTCTAGATAACATTTAAATTATCAATAAAGTAATTTAAACATCCTAGCTAGGTGAAATCGTGATTATCCCAAGGTCACTCCAGAGGTGCATCAATCCTCCTGAGGCTAATGATGTTTTTGACATTTCTCCCAAACCATGAAACCTGTGTAAAAACGGAAAGAGGTTTTTCTTCTTGAGTCAATGATGGAAAAAAACCTCTCTCATGTTTGTCAAATTCATCTTGTCTTTCTCAGAAACATCATTTGAATAAAACCTATCCTAATGTGTGGAACATGGGATTTGTGCAAATGAAGGGAAACGAAGGGGATAAGGGGCTTCTAAATTCTTGAGAAAATTTTAGGAAGAAGGGAGGGATGTTAGGAATCAGGGGAAAGTGGAATTTCAAATATTGAGAGAGGGGAAGGGGTCCAAAAGGTCAAAACACAGGCCTATCCTAGAAAATTGTCAATTTGTAGCAATAAACTAGGGTTTGTGGGAAAATGATGAATTTGAGGGATATCAGTGTTGGGAAGAATTTAAGAAGGTATATTAAGGATAGGGGAAGGTGTATGAGCATCAAGATACAATTTTTGTTAATTATTTGACCATCCAAGAAAAATTACCTTCAAAACCCTAGGAGAGGGAAATGAGGCTTACCCAAGTACAACTGAAGCACGAACAAGGTAAATGACCCATTGGAACCTGAAATGATGATGAAAAATCTTTGAATGATGGTACACTAAGTTGAATGGTGACATGGACCAATACTTGGAAGACTTTGGGAGGAGTGAAAACAACCCTAGACCTAATACCTAGTGACCAAATGTTACTTGAAGACTCACTGAAATGACAAAATTTGACTTTGACACAATGAGACCACTTTGTAAGAGCATATTTGATCACTGATGGAAGGCTTCAAAGGCTGACACTAATAGTACCAACCAAACAAGAATATCTTGTTCGTACTGTTCTTAGTTTGATCATGGAATGGCAGATTGTCCTACATTGATCGCATAGATGCGCGAGAAAGGGGTACTACAACTTACTCTAACTCAGAATATCCAAATGATGAGGTTTGAACCACACGAAGAAGACCCCAACATGAACATGATGCTTAGAAATGGTGCAACCACAGTGGAAGATAAGGGGAAGTAGCCCAAGGAAGATACATGGTTTCGCAAGGCTCCTACAAAGGAACTTGAGTTTGACTTGGAACATGCAAATGAGACATTTATGGAAGCTAAGAAGAGCTTCGTGGAGGCCTCTACTTCAAGTAGTAAGGATCAACCAGAGCTAGGAATGGATCCTTCTATGCTAACTAACATTTTAGATACATGCATGAAACTGTTGTGTCACAATAAGGTGGTTAGAGGACTACAGGAGTTGATAACTAGGTGCGTAGGGTTAGGGGAACCGTGTGTAGTCCTGAAGTTGGGAAAGCATACATTGTGCACTGGGAGGGAAATGAGATTGACGACGTAGATTGGAAAATATGAAATGGATCAAGTAATCCTAGACATGGGGTTAGACGCAAATGTGTTAACAAAGCAACCATGGGAATGCATGGGCAAGCCTATATTACAGTGGTTTCCAACTCAATTATAGATGGTGAACCAACAAAATGTCCTGCCCATGGGGAGGTTGCAAGGGGTAATAGTGTATATTGAAGGTGCGAGCATGTAGATGAACTTTTAGATAATAGAGATTGTGGATGACAACAACCCTTACCCCATGTTGTTAGGAATAGACTCGACCACTGATATGAATGGAGTCATAAACCTGAAGAAGTGGAAGATGATATTCAAGAAAAGGTCTCTATGTTTCAAATCCCAACAGGGATCCATCATCAGGACTTCTTGAATGTTGATAGTAGAAGAGATTAACTGAGAGATTTAAACAGTTGAAATGAAGGTTTGTAGCTATTCTTACTATCTTCACTCTAAATTTTTCGAGTAAAATGATTTCACTCAATATATCCCCTCCATATAGGGAAATGATTCTGCATTTTAGACATCTGTGGTTTATATCTTTTGACTTAGTTACCAAAGAACTCACAGTAAAAACCATTTTTCGTTAATGTTTCAAATCCCAATAGGGATCCATCATCAGGACTTCTTGAATGTTGATAGTAGAAGAGCATATTTGAGAGATTTAAATAGTTAAAATGAAGGTCTACAACTCTTCTTGCTATCTTCACTCTAAATTTTTCGAGTAAAATGATTTCACTTCATATATCCCCTCCATATAGGGAAATGATTCTGGATTTTAGACATTTGTGGTTTATATCTTTTGACTTAGTTATCGGAGAACCCACAATAAAAACCATTTTTCATCAATGTTTCAAATCCCAATAGGGATCCATCATCAGGACTTCTTGAATGTTGATAGCAGAAGAGCTTAACTGAGAGATTTAAATAGTTAAAAATTTAGAGTGAAGATAGCAAGAAGAGTTGTAGACCTTCATTTTAACTATTTAAATCTCTCAGTTAAGATCTTCTACTATCAACATTCAAGAAGTCTTGATGATGGATCCCTGTTGGGATTTGAAACATTGAAGAAAAATGGTTTTTATTGTGGGTTCTCCGGTAACTAAGTCAAAAGATTTAAAATGTAGATGTCTAAAATCCATAATCATTTCCCTATACGAAGGGGATATATGGAGTGAAATCGTTTTACTCGAAAAATTTAGAGTGAAGATAGCAAGAAGAGCTGTAGACCTTCATTTTAACTATTTAAATCTCTCAGTTAAGCTCTTCTACCATCAACATTCAAGAAGTCCTGATGATGGTTCCCTATTTGGATTTGAAACATTGACGAAAAATGGTTTTTACTGTGGGTTCTCCAGTAACTAAGTCAAAAGATATAAACCACAAATGTCTAAATTCTAGAATCATTTCCCCATATGGAGGGGATATATGGAGTGAAATCATTTTACTCGAAAAATTTAGAGTGAAGATAGCAAGAAGAGATGTAGACCTTCATTTTAACTATTTAAATCTCTTAGTTAAGCTCTTCTACTATCAACATTCAAGAAGTCCTGATGATGGATCCTTGTTGGGATTTGAAACATTGACGAAAAATGGTTTTTACTATGGGTTCTCCGATAACTAAGTCAAAACATATAAACCACATATGTCTAAAATCCAAAATCATTTCCCTATACGGAGGGGATATATGGAGTGAAATCATTTTACTCGGAAAATTTAGAGTGAAGATAGCAAGAAGAGTTGTAGACCTTCATTTTAATTATTTAAATCTCTCAGTTAAGCTCTCCTACTATCAACATTCAAGAAGTCCTGATGATGGATCCATGTTGGGCTTTGAAACGTTGACGAAAAATGGTTTTTACTGTGGGTTCTTCGGTAATTAAGTCAAAAGATATAAACCACAAATGTCTAAAATCCATAATCATTTCCCTATACGGAGGGGATATATGGAGTGAAATCATTTTACTCGAAAAATTTAGAGTGAAGTTAGAAAGAAGAGTTGCATAAATTCATTTTAACTATTTAGGTCTCTTAGTAACATTCTTCTACTATCAACATTCAAGAAGTCCTGATGATGGATCCCTATTGGGATTTGAAATTTTGACGAAAAATGGTTTTTACTGTGGGTTCTCTGATAACTAAGTCAAAAGATATAAACCACAGATGCCTAAAATCCATAATAATTTCCCTATATGGAGGGGATATATGGAGTGAAATCATTTTACTCAAAAAATTTAGAGTGAATATAGTAAGAAGAGCTGCAAACCTTCATTTTAACTATTGAAATCTCTCAGTTAAGCTCTTCTACTATCAACATTCAAGAAGTCTTGACGATGTATCCTTGTTGGGATTTGAAACGTTGACAAAAAATGGTTTTTACTATGTGTTCTCTGATAACTAAGTCAAAAGATATAAACCACAAATGTCTAAAATCCAGAATCATTTCCCTATACGAAGGGGATATATGGAGTGAGATCGTTTTATTCGAAAAATTTAGAGTGAAGATAGCAAGAAGAGCTGCAGACCATCATTTTAGCTATTTAAATCTCTCATTTAAGCTCTTCTACTATCAACATTCAAGAAGTCCTGATGATGGATCCTTGTTGGGATTTGAAATGTTGACAAAAAATGGTTTTTACTGTGGGTTCTCCGGTAACTAAGTCAAAATATATAAACCACAATTGTATAAAATCCAAAATTATTTCCCTATACGGAGGGGATATATGGAGTGAAATCATTTTACTCGAAAAATTTAGAGTGAAGATAGCAAGAAGAGCTACAGACCTTCATTTAAATATTTAAATCTCTTAGTTAAGCTCTTCTACTATCAACATTCAAGAAGACCTGATGATGGATTCTTGTTGGGATTCAAAACATTGACGAAAAATGGTTTTTACTGTGGGTTCTCTAGTAACTAAGTCAAAAGATATAAACCACAAATGTTTAAATTCCAGAATAATTTCCCTATACGGAGGGGATATATGGAATGAAATCATTTTACTCAAAAAATTTAGAGTGAAGATAGCAAGAAGAGTTGCAGACCTTCATTTTAACTATTTAAATCTCCCAGTTAAGCTCTTCTACTATCAACATTCAAGAAGTCCTAATGATGGATCCTTGTTAGGATTTGAAACATTGATGAAAAATAGTTTTTACTATGGGTTCTCTAGTAACTAAGTCAAAAGATATAAACCACAGATGTCTAAAATCCAAAAAACATCTCTACGCATAGTAGTTTTGCTAGATCCAACCAAAGGAGCGCACTACACTGAACCTATGTGCAACGATGAGTTGGATTGAATTTACCAGATAATGGTGCAAGACCAGGATCAGGTGAACCTGACAGCAGATGGGAGAATCTCATGGGAGCACGACAGTTCCTGTACTTTAGATTCAGATGAATATGCTGAACTAGTTGCATGAAGTAACAATGGTGAATTGTAATATGATGATTAGATCACTGTGGTTTGTGATGACCGAAGCAAGGGAACTACCAACATATGATGGGGTAATAGGAGTGGATGAATTCTTAGACAAATTTGAAGGTGCAGTACCAGAACAGCAGCAGTATGGTGTGCTGGAACGGGCGTTGCGCGTGACACCAGCATGATGGTGGAATGCAAACCAGAAGAATATTGGAAACTAGCGTGAATGTAGAAGATGGATGTGCTTACGATTTGGAAGTTCCCAACGATGAACGCGAGCTAGGTAGCCTGGACACAATAGTTTGCGCACCCAATTGTGTCGATGGGTGCAGACATGTGCTATGCAACCACCCCCCAGACTAAGGATCGAAAATTAAAACCTGACATTGCAGCAGGGAAGGCGATGCACTCCACAAATATTCCGCAACGAATCATTGAAAAAGTTATGTAGAATCATGAAAAAAGTTCAGCAAGCGAGACGAATTGACTGGGACCTGCGTGTACCAGGAGTTCGATGGGACTATAGGGCCATACGCAAAATCTTGAGCACAAAAAGGGTTTTGAAGATGATGAGAAGAGTCAAGGCCATAGATTTTGGAAAGAATCCTCATGTAATCACACCCATAATTGCGACAACACCCAAGGACCAGAGCGATGAGATTATGCAGCTACGCGAGGGCGAACATATGTAGATTCAAGAAGCCATTCAGCGAGGGAACCTTGAGCTTCGCGAACTCGAAGAAGATCAGGTAAGACTATAGTAGAAAAGCATATTAATGGATGAGGATATCAGAAAACTAGAAACCAAAATCTCGTGAGCATTACGCGACAACAAAAGGATGGGGCCACGTATGGGCAAGCATACCACCGCGTTAGAAGACTGTCACCGAGAGTTTTTGGCTATACTACCATGGCTAGAACTGTACCTTATGAAGCAAATCAATTGAGGAAGTGCATCACATAAGGAAAAATGCGAGGCACTGATTGGCGCATGGGTAACTAAGGAAGGCCCACACACCCGGTTGGAAGGTGGCTTGAAGCCTCGCACCAGTAATGCGACCACCTAACTATCCATAGGAAGCACGGTCTCAACTGATTTGGATTTAAATAGGAATGCAACAAATTACATAGATAACCATAAACATAGATGCAACGGAAATAATACTTCATTTCATTAATGTAAAATACTGAAATATGCTTACAAACAGAAATGGGAATAAGCCAGCTAGGGCGATGGTAGCTTATCTCTAAGAAGAGATGTGGCGGCTACATGCCTCTGAATTGTGTTATAATGAGGCTCGGAGGCCTATTTATTGTTTAGAAACAATGCAAAACCCTTAACATCCCAAAACCTAACCCTAGAAGATGAAATGCCAAATTTTGGGCCCCATTTTGGGTAAGCTGGTACATCAACTTCCCGGGGTTGTAACTTTGGCACCCGATCTTTGTTTCACATGTACAATAGCTCGTTAGAAAGATCTACCCAAGCACTATAACTTTTGGAAGAGAAACATGGGTCCATGGACCGATGCTTCTCCCAGATTTCCCAAAAAACATCGTTTAGGGCCTCAAAACGGCTTCAGAAGTTCGGGACCCAAAAAATTGCTAAAAATAGTAAATTGTGCTACAATTACAGAAACTGAAAAATTAAAAGAGATAATTGTGGGGGTCCAAATGGGATAGGCGGGTGGTCACCAAAATCCACCTGGATCGTTCCTCCCCCATTAGGAATTAATGGTCCCCATTGCGTTGAGTTCCTCCATCTGCTGAACTTGGTCCCTAGTGAGCTATTTTGCAATCTCGGATGTGTCAAGTAATGGTGGGAAGCATGGTTGAGGGCTGTACACATTGAACACTTGGTGCAGGTGAAGGAATGGAGGAATGTTGTGCTCCAAAGCATTATTTCCCATAGCCTTCGTAATGGTGCAAGGACCATGTCGGCGTGGTCGGAGTTTCTGATGGGCTCTTGTAAGGCGTTCTTTCTACAAATGCAACTATACTTTGTTGCCCACCTGAAGCTTGTGTGGTACCCCTGTGGGTGAGGAGAAGTTGTTCCCGTGTTTTGTCATGATCATATTCCTTTGCTGCTGCTGCTACGTGGAGGAACCCTTCCCGAGGGTCATGGATGTGGTGACGATCTTCCCCTTACTTTCGGAGCGAATCAAACAAAAAATGAATTTCCTAGTCTAGGAGATGAGCTTGCTACCTTTCTTAGTAGAGATCAAAGAGGTGGCGGTAGGTGGGGCTACCTCCAGTATCCTGCATAATGAACTATCCAAAGAAATAATGATAGTGTGAGGCCTTGATGCATACACAACATGTCACCTCCACAAGTATGGTTGGCCTAATAGTACATCACAAACATCCAGAGGTGTAACATCACACAATACCTCGTCTGTGAAGTTGGCATTGCTGGCGAACTTTGAGATCTCGTCCTTATTGAAGCCACCTTATACTATATGGCTATGGGTGTGGTGTTGTTGGTAGGCCCAACTGCTTCATGACCTCTACTAAAATAACATTATTTTGGCTGCCACTATCGATAATGAACTGTAGCAGTGAACCCTTCACCCACATCTATGAGTGGAAAAGACGTTCCCCCTCCTCTGGATCTTCGGGTTTATTTTTTTGGATCTTGGCAGTGGCAATAGTGGCGCAGGGATCCACATAAATGATCTACCTCCCTTTGCCATTCCCCTTGTCGGGTTCTAGCTTAGGGTCAGAACATGCATTTGATTTGGAAGCCTTCAACTCAGCCACCAACGACTGCTTGGTCCGACACTCACTTGTGTTGTGATTGGGGCTCTTGTGGAACTCACACCACTTTCCTGTGTCCTTTCTCAAATTCGTGGTGTTGTTCTTTTCTTGTGACTTTGACAGGTTGTCTTGGGTCACCCTGCCTTGGCTTTGTCCTTTGGTCTTCGAATTCGCAGATCCAAAGTGTAAATTCTTCTGTTTGAACTTTTGCTCGATTTTGATAGCGTATTAGTATGTTGTGCTGAGTGAGGAGATGTTCAGGAACTCCATATCTTCTGGGATGTATTTGTGTATGTAGCCATGGTATTTGAGTACCAGATGCAGATCAAAATCTTTGATACCCAACTGTGTGCGAAGGGTATGAAAAATGTTGGTGAACTCTAGCACATCTTGGTCCCTTCCCTATTGTAGTGTGGTCCACTTTATGTATTTGTCCACGTACCTTTTGACAGGGTAGTAATACTCCTTGATGGCATCCCGAAATGAATCCCAAGTGGGTGCGGGTGAAAATAGTGAGCCTGTGCTTTCATCCTTCTGCTCGCAGTAGGTTTCCCACCAGTCCTTAATGTGTGGGGCTTCTTTGAGAAGAGTGAAAACAATATTTTCCCGACTCGAAAATTCATGAATAGAAAAATACCCATCTAGCAGATTTAATAATTTATCTACAACATCTGCATCTATTTGAACCTCAAATATGGGGATTTAAAAATTAACTTGAACCTTAAATGGTGTGGTGTTTCCAGAGTATTTGTTGGAAGCCGATTCCTTGCCTCTGGGTAGCCGTTGAAGGATCTGCGCAAAGCTACCCATCATCACGTTCCTTTGTCGCTCGAGGGCTTCCTCGAGCAAGATTTTGATAGGATCTATTGCCCCCTAATCTTTATTTTCATCCACCATGGGAGGCCATCGGGATTTTTGAGGTTGGGCTTGTAAAGGTTCGACTAGTTCAAGCTGTAACTCCTTATATCCTGACCTCATTGGGGACATGCAAAGAAAAACAGAGAAAAAGCAAGCCGCTCTAATACCACTGATCCAGATTTAAACATGAATGCAAAAAATTACAGGGATAACCATAAACACATAGATGCAGTGGAAATAATACTTCATTTCATTAATTTAAAATACTGAAATATGGTTACAAACAAAAATGGGAATAAACCAGCTAGGGCGATGGTAGCTTATCTTTGAGAAGAGATGTGGTGGCTACATGCCTCTGAACTGTGTTACAATGAGGCTCAGAGGCCTATTTATTATTGAGAAACAATGGAAAAACCTTAACATCCCAAAAAATAACCCTAGAAGATGAAACACCAAATTGTGGGCCCCGTTTTGGGTAAGTTGGTACATCAACTTCCTAGGGTCGTAACTTTGGCACATGATCTTCATTTGACGCTTACAATAGCTCGTTAGAAAGATCTATTCAAGAACGATAACTTTGGGAAGAGCAACATCGGTTCATGGACCCATGTTTCTCCTATATTTCCCAAAAACATCGTTTAGGGCCTCAAAATGGCTTTGGAAGTTCAGGGCCCGAAAAACTGCTAAAAATAGTAAATTGTGCTACAATTATGGAAACTGAAAAATTGAAAGAGACAATTATGGGGGTCCAAATGGGATAGGTGTGTTATAGAAATTTTTGGGCATTACAACCCCAATCATAAATGTCCATAAACCAAGGGCTCCTAAGTCCCTAAAAGTGTTGCTTCACACCCTAAAAGAACAAGGTCAGCTAATTACATCATCTCCCAGAAGTTCTCCGCAGAAAACTGCTTAGAACTGGTCAAAACTAGACCATGCAAAATGCCCAGTGCAGAGGATGCGATTCATCTCACCTTGTACACACGGGAGGTGTGATGCATACTAAAAAGTCCTTCTATAGGGTGTGATGGATGAGAATAGACAAGTAGTGGAGACAGTTTGCTAAGTGGATGATCAAGTAATCTTCCAGAAACTTCTCACACTTGCCTCGCTTAATTCGCCCAGGGATGAGTAAGATATCATCCGTCTCCAAGTGGAATAAAGAACTATTAGAGAGAGGAAACTAATCAAAGACCTAGAAGATGAGTCACCTCCCTATAGTCATCTATATATGGATCCCTCATCATAGAGATCCAGAGGCTGGAATCTTGTATCTTGTAGAGAAGTACTATTGGTTTCCTAGTGTAACATCATAGTGTTGGGTGATCTAAGCTTTACATGAGGTGAAGAAGGGCCTTCTTGCTGGAGGATGATGTTGGGTCAGAACAATTGGTTGTAATCCTCTTTTCTATTCTTGATATTAATAAAGCTATTGAAGTTTTCCTCCACATTCTTGTATGATTAATTGTATATGCATTTGTGTGGTCAATACATATCTGGTCCTGTATTGTTTATGACTATAGATCTCTGTTCTTCGATAGTATTATGCCGCTCTGATTCCATAGGTGCTCTTTGAAGCTGGGTAGATGAAGAAGAAGTGGTGAAGATCTATCAGAAAGGAGAGGAACCAGGCAAGGAACCAAGTGCAAGACTGAGGTTGGTGTCCTTTGTTCCCTTCTTATCTACTTCTCATAAAGGAAAGCGAAAGTAGTTTTAACTTGTTTGCTTCTAAGATAGCTACTAGTATTAGTGGTAATAACAGCTCCAAGTGGACACTATTCCCGATAACAAAATGGCGACTCCACTGGGGAGTGAATAGATTGTTTGCTAGTCTATATTTGTTTGTTTTATAAACTTACAGACGGAGCCTGAAGTCAACCCAGCTAGCCTTCGAAATGCATTTGCTATGCAAGTGCAAAGTAGATCAATGCTACTTCAGTCTATCTCTGGGTTTTGTTTATAAATTGAACAATTGACCTGCAAACACTCTAATTTCCCTAGTGGTGGCTCTAGTAACCTCTTTAGATTAGCCCCTATGATTTATATTTACTGGACATCACTTGCTCGGCCTAAATCCCTGAACTGAACTAAAAATTGTGACCAAAGGCCAATTAAAAGTCTCGCACTGGTATCATCGCACCCTCTCTTCAAGGAAGTCTGTATGCATTGCACCTCCTGTGTGCAGTAGGTGAGATGCATACTGGATTCCCTGTGTAACAGGTGCGATGGTCAGAGAAGGTTAATTTTGCCTTCAGACTTTGGTTTTTCTTCACTCTCTTCAACTCTATTCAGGAGTTTTGCTGTCTGTGATCAGTATATCTCTGTGGAAACCCCCTTCCTTTCCATCATTCCGCCTCCCTTGTGCAAAGAACTATAAATGTTTTTATGTATTGTCTGCCATTTTCAATTCTCTTTTACAAAGAAGTAGTGTAATCAGACTGTTGTTTCTTAATTTGGAAGCGTCGCAAGTTTCGTTTTCAGTCATAGAAGAGAATCCTATTGTTCTTGATGGTCGATTATACTTTTACTCTTATATGTGATTTGAATTAGTAGTTTTTCAAGTGTCGAAAACAATTTTCAATTCAAAGTTGCAAAGTGTCGTCGTTATCTTCGCTTTGTTTGGAAGAGAAATTTGTTAGTATTGTCGCTTTGAAAAGATAATTCAGATTTGCACTTAGCATTCTTCTTGTCATTCACACATTAAGAAGGTTGAAAACAAATAAATGCATGTGTATTTGCATTTAGACTGCTTATTGGTTTGATTTAGGACAGTGCATTTAGTGTGTGCTCTGTGCTCTTTGCTGAAAGAATCTCGTTTTTCTTTCCTTAGTAGCTAGGATTTTCATTGCAAAAGAAGATTAAATGATTGTTTATCATCTTAGACTGCATTTTAGGAATTGTATATCTACATCACGTGGTGAACCTGAAAGGAAAATTCTTAAAAAAGATCAACTGTAAAATAAATTCAATGAACATAAAAACGCTTTGGAACCTAACGCACAACATTTAGAAGTCTAGGCTATAGACGTATTCCGGCATCGTAAAGCCTGGTAACTATCACTTTCATTACTATTTGGGTGATTCCTCCTCTTTGAGGCAACAAGTGCGAGTACGGACTTGTGCTCCCATGTACCGTCGAGTATATATTGCGAGACCACAATAGGCTATATCCTTTATCCTTAGGAAGTCGTGTTTGCCACCCTATCGATCGCAATGCACTGAACACACCATTCGGGAAGATTGACTGCCATACCATAAAATGTATTCTGCAGTTTTGTGATTGGTTTCGTAATCCCTCTATCTAGATTTCTAGAGTAGTCTCTTTCATTCCTTTTCAGACTCCTTAAAGGAAACGGTCCATCTGAGCACTTGTCACTTCAGCCTCATTAAAAATTGAAGGCGACTAGAGTCATATTTTCTTTTTTCTTGACTCTTAAAAATTGAAAAAACAAGTTGTGTCCAAGCGTCTAAAATTTATTTTAATCGGAATAATGTCACTGTTCCCTCGTTGGTCTTAGAAATTAGTCTCCCTTCATTGCAAGTTCCTGTAGAATCGCTAGGAAATATTTTGGATATACTAGATATGTTTGAACAATCGTCAACATCTAGGACTATGTCATCTAACACAGTAGCGACAGAACTTCCTACTGATACTCAGACAATGTTAGATGGCGTACCATCTGTCCCGCAAGTTATCAACAACAAGCCGTAGTCCAATCAGGGACTGTTTCGACGACGTGGTCAGTTCCGATTTCTTCATCCAGATTCTCATCTCATATTTCTAATGTTGAAAGTCAACAAATTGATCCAATGTGTCTTCAAAGGCCAATCTACCCTTTAAGTACTAGATTGCCACCATATGGGGGGAAGTATGCCTTTTCATTGTTCCCTCCTGGAGAACAACCATAGGGGAGTTTACAACAAAGTTCAGGTCAAACTGGAATTACATCCAGTGGTTGGGTACCAATACTATCTCAACAACCAAGGGTTGTATATTCAATGCAACTAGTCCACCCAGTGTTGAATATTCTCACTATACCTGCTATGGTGACTGCATTGCAAGTACAAGCGTTACCTGTTGTATGTCAACCCCAAGTTTCTCAAGTTGCAATACAACAACCTCTCGTCTCAGCAATTCAATCACAACGTCAGGTTAGTACCTCCTTATCTAGAGTGACTTAGTCTCAAATAGGTACTATGATTCCTCATCTTGGTCAATCATCTAGTATTGGAAAACAGCAAATGGTCCAACAACCATGGCTAGTTCAATATCAACAACCGTAATTCCAACAATCATATTAGGGTCTTTAGCAACAAGTCTTTGTAAGTAATGGGCAACCGTATTTCCAAAGTGGTTATCAACAACCATACTATAATGGTTATACCCATCAACCTTATCAAAGTTACCAACGTCAAATACATTATGCTGGTATGCAAAGACCCACTGCTCAGGCGATTCCATCTTATCCTGGGTATGCTTCGCCTAACCTGAATCAACAGTTTCCCTTTGTAGCAACTCTAGTATTACTAGATCTAAACCGGTTGACGAATGATCCAATTGCTTATCCCTTGGTGGCTGGCAATTCCACATAAATTTCCGTCAGATATTCCTAAATTTAATGGAAATCCGAGTGAAGACCCATTGAATCATGTGATGACCTTTCATCTGTGGTGTTCATCAAACACTCTCAACAATGATTCGATTAGGCTTCGCCTTTTTAGTGAACGTTAACTTGTCCAGCAGCAAAATGTTGTATGGAATTGCCTAGATCTTTGTTTGATGACTTCAGTACCCTGGCCACAACCTTTCTAACCCATTTTCAGTTACCGATAAGGTACGAAATGGGAACAAAGCTTCTTACCAATTTCAAACAGATGACAGCCACCTACATATCCAATCATATTCACGAGTGGCGGCGTCGTCGTAGAATGGTAAAAACATATGTTCCTGATCAGTTGTTTGCTGAATGGTTTATTAAGTCATTTTTACCTTCTATTACAGAATATGTGGCAAAGGGAGTAGTCGTCACTGAAGAGGAAGTTATTGCTCATGCACAATATCTAGACTTGATATATACACAGTCTGGCACGCTCTACGATAAAATCCCTGATGCTCCTAGACCATAATTTTCCGTTCCTCCCCCTCCTAAATCAAATAAAGACTCTCATGCCGGCGATGGCGGGATAGGTACGATGAGAATGAAAACCGTAAAGGTTAAATCAAAGAAGGCCCATATGGTTTTAAGTCAAAATGCAAATGACGAACTTCTCGCCTTAGAGGTAAATGCCATGTCAACTGACAAGGGCAAAGAACCGAAGCAACCAGGGGGCAAGAAGAAAGGGAAAAGAAAAAGGAAGAAAAGGGGTGATTCGTCTCTTGAAAAATTTTCTACAAACCCTTCTGGGCAAAGGAAACCCCCTTCGGGGTGTCAGATATGCGATGAGGGTCATCGGACGAGAGATTGTCCATATAAAGCCGAGCTTAGAAAATTCTTAAAGAGTTCAAAAACCTCAGTAGTATTGACTGATCTGTTTCCGAATCTAGGAACAAATCTGGTTGCTAGTGATAATGCTTCCTTGTCCCGAGTGCTTATGGTGTCTGTTTCGAAGCACCAAAATGATGCTTTGATATCGACAAGGAATACAGATTACAGGAATCCACAACTGTTGAAAAACAAGGCTAATGATCAACCTAGTAGTTCAACAACAACTTCAATCGAAGTTGTGGCACCTATCATTCCTGAGCTAACGATAAAACCGCCAAAGGGAGTAGTACAAAAATCGACGTTTAATCCTCGTGCCAGAGCAGCATAGTGTTATAATATCGTGGACGATCTGGCCCAATCGCTGTCTGCTATGTTGACACTTGAGGTACTGCAAAATTGTCCCTCTGAAAAGGAGGCTTTATTATTAGCAATAGGTGGGATTGACCCAATGGATTGCAATCTGGTGTCCTTTAATCAAAAAGGATATGACCCTTAGTTACCAGCTCAACTAGCTTTCCTTATTCAAGTGAAACCCCTCAACAAAACGATTCATCAAACAATTATTGATGAGGGGGCATCTACATGTATCATGTCGATGAGTTGCTGGAAAACTTTAGGATCTCCACCCTTGTCGCGATTGTCGATGACATTAAAATAATTTGATGGATGAACATACACCTCATATGGGATATTGAGTAACTTGCAAGTCGAACTGGGGACAAAACGGTAGAAATTGATGTTTAAGTTATCGATGGAAACCGCGATTACAACATCCTACTGGGAAGGCCCTGGATATATGCCATGGCTGCCACTGTGTCAACCTACTTCAAGAAGATTGCATTTCCTTTCCAAGGAGGAATTACAATCATCCACCAACAAGCATTTCTCCCCAACAGTTCACAAGTTACGGGAAGCATTCCAATGATCCATGGAAGCCCTCATTCACTTCAAAATATCAGAGTAGGCCTACTAAAATACCCTACATTAATGGGGACTTTTTCCCTACATCCTCCAATCAATTTGGCGGAAGTGGCTAAGGTGGGAACCTGCAATATGATATCTTCTAGATTTAGAAGATTCTTGAACATTTTGTCAGCATGGATCATCGCCCTAATAGAAATATTGTAGCAATCAACTTTCTTGGCCTGGGGGGAAAACTCAAATCAACGCTGATCGAGTGTTTGGTTAAATAGGTCTAAGGAATATGGCACCTCTTCAGATCCTTGGTCACA
>APFE030460452.1:0-13140 GCA_000404065.3 Pinus taeda
ATAAATTATTAAATTAATTATAAAATATATTAATTTAGCCATTAGGTATAAATTGTTAATTTATAATAAAAATACTAGTATTATTAAATGAATATATGATATACTAGGGTTATTATTTTAATATAAATAAATTTAAATTATTAAATTGATTATAGAATATATTAATTGGGCCATTAGGTATAAATGATAAAATAGAATAAAAATATTATTATTATTAAATGAATATACGACATACCAAGGATAATATTTTAATATGAATTAGTTAGGTTTTTGAATTTATATATATAACAAATGAATATTTTATTATATAAATTTCCGAATTTAACTATTTCCTAGAATATAAATAAATTAAAAATATAACAGGAATAGTATTGGTCTGACTTGGGTCATTAGGTCAAAAATCAGCCGTTGGCAATATAGCCGTTGGAGTCTCTGCACACACTATTTAAACATGCTAAGCTGGATTTGATCTTCAACTTGTCCTGACGATGAACCACACTAGTTGGTTCGAAACGCGTCGACAAATTATTAATTATGTGATTTTGCTGAAGATTCTCTAAACTAATGTTATGGATCACAGAAGTCTAAATTCATTAATTATTTATGTTCTTCATAATTTACAAGCTCCTCCTAGTTTAACTAAAACAAAGACTAGAATTATCAAACTTTAAGATGTTAAGTTTTGTATTTTGAATGAAAATTTGTATTGGAAAGATGTTGGTGGTGTTTTAATAAACTATTTTGTGAAAAATGAAGCAGATAAAGTCATGCAAGAGTTCCATGAAGGAGACTGTGGTTTTTACTAGCCCACCTTATTCTCTGATATCTAAAAGAAAGTTACTTCATGCCACAAATTCCAAATATTTGAAGGTAAAAAAAAACTTTTTCCTTTACCCTTAAGACCTATATCTGCTGAAACTTCTTTCCAACAATGGGGCCTTCACTTTATAGGAGAAATCCACCCTACCTCATTTTCCCAACACAAGTGGATTCTGACAACCACTGCTTACTTTACAAAATGGATAGAAGTCGTCCCTACCAGAGAAGCTTCTAATGCAGTCATCATAAAATTCCTAGAGAACAATATCCTTGCTAGATTTGGTTTCCCTAGGAAAATTATTACTGACAATGCTGCAACTTTTAGGTTAAAAAAGATGGTAAATTTTTGCAACAAATATCATATAACATTGGGACATTCTATAGCCTATTACCCTCAGGGAAATGGACTAGCAGAATATTCCAATAAAAGCTTAGTTAAAATATTAAAAAGTTGTTGCAGGACAACAAAAAAGCATGGCACAACAAGTTGGTTAATGCATTATGGGCAGGCATGCTTATTACCAAAAAGTCAATAGGCATGTCTCCATATAAGCTAGTTTATGGGATAGATGTTGTTTTTCCAACTTCTTTGGGAATCCGTGTTTTAAATATGATGCAAGAATTGGATGTCGAACCAAAAGATTTGCAAAGGAGAATAAACCAGACAATCCATTTGTAGTAGACAAGAGAAGCAGTTCATAACATAACTCAGTTGATCCAAGATAGAATCAAGAAAACATTTGACCGAAGGACAAAAGATGATGACTTTCAGATCGACCAGCATGCTCTGAAATGGGATTCCAGAAGGTAAGAAAAAAGAAAGCATGGTAACTTTGACAACTTGTGGATGGGACCTTACATTATTGATTCTTACCGAGGTAACAATGCCTTTTTTCTAAAGAACACAAATGGAACATAAATACTTGGAGGACCTATCAATGGAAGGATGCTCAAGAATTATGTTTTTCAGGAATAAAAAAGTGTTTTTATCACACCCATTATAGATACCATTTACTTTTGTATTGTCATGAGTGGGTAGCTTATGTTTGAAAGTTGAATCCTGTGGAGAAGGCCCTAAGCTTTGAGGAATTTTACCACCATAACTACAGAAAATAGAAAAAACCAGATGCATCCAATACTGAAGATAAGGATTCAAGGCTACTAGTCTATGGTGTTCTTGACACTTCACCAGGAAGTGTCATCCCCAGTTGGAGCCACTGTTAGGGTCCTATAATTTATAGGATCAATTGATCATTGAATAATTACTTTTAGTATTTTGGATTGTAAATAATATAGCTTTCTACAAATGATTTCCAAGAAAGATAGAAAAATGAAAGAAAAAATGAAAAGAGGGTATAAATACAAAAATAGAATAAAATGGAAAAAGAGAAGAAGTGATAAATGAACCCCACAAAAAATTAATAAATATGAAAGTGATGCTAGACCAAGTGCCACTACTAGCCTTCTGTCTTTGTAAAGAATAAATTCATGAAATTGTGTGCATCTTGCTTAAAATGCCACAATCCCTTTCTGCTTGAAACATACAGTTTAATCATGTTCAAGTTGATTTAAATTTATGTTAATTAGGTGAGAGTGAATAACTTAGCCAAACAATTTAATCTTGGCTAAGATCAGATAGGTAGAGAAGGAGAATAAAGTTAATCCAACTATATAATATGGATTGTGTAGTTGAGTAGGTTAGTTTAGTGTTTGAAATAAATAATTTTAAATCTCTTTAGAATGCAAAATTTGACAAGGTTTGCACGTTTAAATGCACCCTAATTTGCTTTAGAATAGTATTAGGATATGAAAATAAAGGTTTTTGATGTAATAAGTCTGAAGTGATTTATTATCTAAAGTTTGGACCTTCGGTTATAATTTATGTTCTAGAAACATATTGTGGGACTAGCCCGTGTTAAACCCCGCCTTTTTCACAACCTCACGATCACCCATTGCATTGATCTGACGACCCACGATAGATTGCAGACTCCCCCAAAGTGATAACGTTTAATGGCAGGGGTGTCCGAAAAGCAATTTATCACCCCATTACATGTCAGCGCCATGGAATTTCGGACCCCCCCTCCATTTACTGCATACCACCTGCCTCTCCCTCTGAAAGCGGTATTTCCATCCCACATTAATCCACCTTCCTGCCATGTGTCGCCTCCACATCCCGTCGCAGCTCCCATTCCCATCACACCACCTGTCCCTACTCCTGTCACTCCCACCAATGGTCCCACACCACTCGCCCACCAATCCTCGATTGCCACATCCGAGACCATTGCGCCCACCATAAATTTTATTTCCGTTCGCCCGATCCAATTACAGGAATTAATGCCAAATCAATACCGTTAAGTCAATGGTTAAGCCCGGTCCACGCATTATAAAAATTTCATTTGCCTCTGCGATTACACATTTCTTTTATCACTTCATGAACATCATTCCTACCTATGTTACACCATTATCTCTTAGCAACATTTCCATTTCCCGTAATCAATAAATCTACAGAGGTATGCCACTAAATTCCCCTCAATCATTGAAACTTACTGCCCATACCTCCTATTACATTCTTCCACTCTCCATTCTGCAACTACCATGGCACCTAATGCCACCCCTGTAGTCAATCCTATGCTCACTCCCCCTATTGATTTAGACCATATTCCACTTGCAGACAAAGACTACAAGTTTTCCGAAATACAGTGTGAATTCGACCTCTTCGAATTATGTTGTTGGTTTCGTGATAATTTCCTTGATCAATCCAATGAGATGCACCTCTAGCAATCCATACTTCCTCTGTTTTTTGTCCCCCGGTCTTATCATTTTCCCGAATTATTTCTAAGATGCCAAGCCTCTTACCTTCCAAGCAAGAGGTCAATTATTTCCCCAAATGGTGAAATTATCTTCACCATCATAGCTAACAACATAAACCAAATGCTGCAAGTTCTCCACTATGATTCCCTCTCCCTTTTCTCCCTTGAAGCTCTTAAAGAAATTTACCAGAAATTAACCTTCCCCCAGAGAGCTGCCATTTTTGAAATTTTCCTCCCTGAAGATTCTCAACTCCCTAAGAAAATCCCCCCATATCCCTCTTCTATGTTCCCTCAAGGGACAAGACAGATTATCTCTATCTTGTCATGCATTCTTGGTTACTATTCAAATGGATGAGTAGATGAGCCTATTCTAGGATTTTTATCCATCCTTTCTTCAGAAGAAGGACCATCAATCACCTTTGACTATGGTCACTTCTTAGCAAATGTAATTCATGAACAATTCCTTTAGTTTTTAACTAGAGGAATGTTTAGATATTCTTCAATTATCATGTATATGTTTATGTTCTTTCAAACAAATAAGTTTCCATTCACAGTGCGGAAGCTTGATCAACAAGGAGAGCCATAGTGAGTTGTCTTCTGGATTTCCTTAGAAGATAGACACAGGAATTTAGCTTCTCAGAGTTCATATACGAGTTTGTGTATCCACAAACTTGTTTGCTAAGTGGACAGTAGGTTCCAAGGATTATTGAAGACATTCATAAGGTTTTACAGCTCAATGAATAGGTCAAAACAGGGGACTAGTACCTTTACCAGTCATTCACAGAAATAAGAGTGTATGGTTTAGAGCTGCCACCATATAAACTGCCTAAGTATTTTCCAACGAGAATATTTGCCTTGGAATACATTAGGAAAATAATTCATTCTGATAACATCCATTTCATGGAAGCTAAGAAGAAATCTCAATTCTGGATCAAAACACAGATAGGACACTTCATCTGCAACAATAGAGCCGTAGGAGAGGAAGCATACCTCCTGCTGAAACAAATGAACTTCCCTCTCAGTTTCACTTGGTCTTATGACCCCTTTGGGGTAATTTCCAAGTTAAGAGTGGAATAAAAAGCCACACCCTATGTGCATACTCAGAGGCTAGATATAGAGAAATACATGAACCAACACACTTGGGTAGAAAATACATTGCAGGAGGCTTAGGAGAAGGTACTTTCCAAGACAACTTCAGAGAATCCCATACACAGAGAAAATACAGATAAGAGACCAAGGGAATTGATTCTCCATCAGGCACAAAAGTCTCAGCTAAATAGATCAAAATATATACTAAGGAGATTAAAACATGCTCTAAAATAGACTTCCCATCACTCGAGGACACACAAGGCACTATTGTGCTCTTCGGTTTGAAGACTTTTAAGTTGGATAGTCCCATCATCCTCCACTACTAAAGAGATTCCAACCACTATAACTCAAACACCAGAATCATCCACAGAGCAAAGGCAATTGAATATTTTTCAGAGATATAAGGAGATTAAGCAAAGGAATGAAGCCATTCATTATAACATATCTGCTCAATTCAGGAAGCAGTCTTCCTCCATCCAGCACAGGCTCATCTTAGCACATGATACAAAGAAGGGAAGGATGCATATGGAATTCTTGTAGACGTAAGCACCTCAACCAAAGTCAACAACAAATTTCAAACAAACCACTTTTGAATTTGAGGCAAAGGATGTCCATCCTTTAGAACAAATAGATATGCACAAGAAGTCAAGAGAGATGATATATTCTACTTTTACATAGACTGATATTACTGCCTCTAAAGTACAACTTACTTTAAATATTGTGCAGTCTCAGATCAAATTGGAGAAAGTGTCCTCACTTGCCAAAGATACTAGAACCAAATACTTGGAGGAAATGGTGATCAAAGAAGGCTTTGATCCAGACAGTTTGAAATCCATGGAGGAGATAATCAGAAAGAAAAATGGTGACATTGCAGCCTTAAAGAAACAATTGAAGTTGCCAGCGATAGAAGACCCCCAAGCAAAGGAACTTGGAGAGACAGAGCTACAAAAGGAAGAGATGTTGAAGCTTCTAGTGGAACAAGGTGCATAGATAAAAGCAATGGAAGCAGAATTGGAAAAGTTAATAAAGGAAAAGGAATAAAGTTCACAACTTGCAGTTGTTCCTCTTGATGCAATTCCCATTGCATCTATACTACAAACAGGTTTCCCTACGACAACCACGATAACGAGAACATCATCTTCTATTGTGCTTCCCACATCAATTGTTCATGACTCGGTTAAGTTAGCTCAGTCAATGGAAAACATGTCTATACAGGAAGAAGAGCTAAAGAAGCTGAAGCTGCAGGTAAATATTTTATAGGAGCAGAGTACAAGGTTTGAAAATGTCTACATGACAGAAACACAAAAGTCCCAGACATTGTCCCAAAGATTGCAAAAAATGGAAAAAGACTGTACCATGGGCAATACATTGGCGCATGTAAAGGAAAATATCTGGAAAAGGATCAATGAAGACATGGAGGACATTTGGCCTTCAATCCAAATCATTTTTGAGAAAGAAAAGCTGATGGAACGGTCAAATGAAGCCATCGAGCAAGTCAGAAAGAAACTGGGAGATAAACCAAATGAAGCCACTGAGCTTACCAAATTTCTAAACTCCAAGAATAGTCAGGAATTGGAAGAGTTGGAAATTGAAGACAGGACTAAAACAATTTTGGAAGTCAGGAAAGTGTTGACTAAAGGATATATTCTGAGACAACTTGAAGAGAAGGGCTGAATTATGAACACAGGTATATAGAAGTTCTTTGCCAAACTGGAACTTCTCTACAAGAAAGGACTTCCAAACTTGTTAGTGATTAATGACAAGCTCAACACGTGATCAGATTACAATGAGCAGATTATGACCAAGGCAAGAGATAGTTCAAAGGTTATAGCTGGAAGACTCAGTATGACAGGAAAATCTTTTCTGTAAGCATTGTCATACAATCACGACATTCAGTATGCAATTCCAAATCTATTCATTACCCAGCTGACATTTTCCAAATATACTGAAGTCAACGAAGTGTACAGGAAGTTGATGAAGATTAATATCTCGAGTGAACAATGCTGGGATAAAATTTGTGAGTTACTGGAGTAAAAGGTAGTTTTGGGGACACAACTCAGCATTACAGCACATGCAAAATATGAGCGCCAGACACCCATCTATTCCACCATTTCATTTCCACCACTTCAGATAGATCGAATTTCCCTGATATCATTGTAATAAGTTAGCTTGATTCAATTTTATTATTTTGTAGATACATCCTAGTCATTCTGACATGATGTTTTTGTAAATTAATTATAAATACTTCATCTTCAAAAGTATCAAGGGTTGGTTTTTGTACCAAGAACACTATTGTATATTTTTCTGAAGCATCAACAAATTACCAGTAATACAGAAGCTCTTTCACAAGATTCTTGTGTCAAGTTGTTGGTGAAGTGCATCTATCTGTCTCATGTGTTTATATTTCTCTGTTTATAGCATATATTTGATTTCCAAATCTGAATTATTCAATAGATAAATAAAGGGCAGAATTTGTTTAAATCTACAGTTTGCACTGGGCTACGAATAATTTCTATGTTTTCTTCTGATCTTTAAATATAGAATTCAAGCAAAAATGCTCTATATTTTAAAGTGAACCTTAATATGTTCTTCTTCTCCACTTCACATAATTTAAACAATCCATTCTGTTTGGCTACCTTTCCCTGTGAGATCTATTTGTAGACACTAAAGTCGATCTGTACTTTATGTAACAGACTCCATAGCCCAATGGTAATCTAGTTATCAACCAACCATTCAAATATAAATCAAACTCCAAACTTCATAACTAGCCTAATATTCAATCAAACAAAGTTAAATCTTACACAGAGAGCCTTCTCTGAAACTGGCAGGGCTAGATCCCAACTTCCAAAGTTGGTTTGTGGTTACCTTGGTGATTTTCTTCTGCAACCTTAGAAAATTACTGAGTGCTAACAGATTTAATGTTGAAAAGAGTCATTTTGTCTCAGGGGTTGGTCACCTAGATGGGTTCAGTGGCTCCTGGGGGTTCTATTGCATATGTAGAAGGTCAGGTTGTTTGGGTTCCATTAGTTCCACTTCCTTAACGGCTACATAGGGAGTTAAATCATATCATAGTAACTCTTCATCACATGTTTACCCCCGTTGTCTAGTTATTTGGGTAGATGTGGGAGGAGGGTGTTACAGTCTTGGTCCTCTTCCAGAAGCTTAACCATCTCCTCCTCTTTTGTAGACGAAGTGTTAGATGCAGACTCAAGGAAACCACTTTTTTTATTTAACATATAAGAAAGGCTCTTTATCCGGCAAAGGGTACAATCACCAGTCATTCCATGACCACAAACTTGTTGAGTCTTGGGGGAAGCTTTAGTAGCTGAACATTCCCTAGTTTGCTCTTTAATGGCATTCTACAACATCAAACATAAATTATTTTTTTCATCCTCTAATGCTTCAAGCAATCTCCTCAATTCCATATTCTCCACTTTGAGAGAAGAATTCATTTCTTCAAATTATAAGTCTTGCATGCTGCAAAATTTCACCCATGTTTGAAATCTAGTTAGAACCTCCTATGATACCACATGATCTGAAAATGAAACTTTGATCATCCTCTGACACTTTGCAAGTCTGATAAAATTGACACTTTAAATGAAAAATTAGTTTGCAACTTATTCAAACACTTTGGTTAAGTTTTCAAATGAACTTAAAAGTGATCAAATTCATATGAAAATCAATATGACAAAAATGCAGAGAAGAAAAAATCAAGTGATAACGGGGTTCACCCTTCCTGGGCTACATCTCTAGGCCCTGCTTCGATGTTAGGTCGATTTATTGATCTTAGTAGAAAAAGAAATCAATGCACATATTTGACTCTAAAGTGGCATTGTTTATCCTTCAAATAAATGTTTTCCTACAAAGAACTCTCACTCAAAGAAATGACTCCCTACAACAAGTCATGATGATGTCAAAGAAAAGGACTCTCTCTCAATATGTCCTTATACTCAAGCTAAGTTCAAATAGCATAAAAATAAAACTACTTCACAATGAAGTGTTGAAAAGATCATTTCCCATTAGCACACTAAGAAAAGGCTGAAAATAATTTCTCTACTTAAGTAACAGTTGTTGTAGATGAGTTCAAAAAGTTGGAAAACCCTTGTCTAGGCTCTCTCCATGCTCAACAAAGTATCTATATGGACTCAAAAAAATATTTGTCTGCATCACTAAAGGACTTGGCTCTGCAAAAAGTCCAACATGTAGTACTCAAATCATAAAATTGATACTACCATTAATTTCAAAACACCAAAAACTCCTATTTAGGCTCTCCTAGGGTAAAAAAGATAGAAAATACACTAAGTTATTCCTTCTAGAAGTTTTCTCTGTTAATTGTCCTACAAAATGGCAAAACTAACAATTTGGGCAATGAATTCGTCCCTTTGACAGACCGCCAAGCAACAATTTCACCTTGGACCGGGGGAATTCCCGTCGTAAATGTGCAAATTGTTTCCTCTTTAAAATGTGCCATAAGGCCTTAGCATCGAATTTTTAGCCCCGTTTGCGGGCATGTGGGCTAACCTCCCGCCCTCATCAGCTTAGCCCCCTCTCTGGTTCGTCGTGGTCTCGTGGTTATCAATATGGCCAGGGACTGGGCTAACCACCCACCCTTGTCAGCTTAGATCCTGCTTCGGAGGTCGTGGTCATGTGGTTAACGATGGGACCAGGGAAGGGGCCTAGTCCCCGCCCTCTCCACCAATAACACTTCCATTGTCCTCCACATAATCGTGTGGTGTGTAATGAGCCCCAGGGGTCGAGATAACTACCCACCACCATAGCTCTTACATTATGGTTACGTTGGTCTCCAAATGACCTGGGGCAAGGGCCATGTGGCCCACCCCCCTTTGCCAAGATGCCAACAACATTTCCATAAATCAAATCAACGCCAATGTTATAAAAAACACCAAAGTCGTGGCATGTTGGTAAGTTTGTTAGTTAGTTAACGAAAGGTCATGGGTTTGATCCTAGTGGTGGTTGGTTGGCCTGTTTAAATAGTTTTTATATTAAAAATGAGAAAATAATAACAAAATAAATTACTTTATATGTGTTTGATAATGGAATTAACATGACCACTCATATTAAAAATGAGAAAATAATAGCAAAATAAATTACTTTATATGTGTTTGATAATGGAATTAACATGACCACTCCTACTATAACCCCTAGGTGAATTTGGCCTCACCCAACAAGAGTTCCCGAGGTAAACAACTGAATATTTGTAATGGCATTTACTTGACATCTTCACATGCTTGGTAAGTAAACTATAACCCATAGGTGAATTTGGCCTCACGCTTGGTAAGTAAACTATAACCCATAGGTGAATTTGGCCTCACGCTTGGTAAGTAAACTATAACCCATAGGTGAATTTGGCCTCACCCAACAAGAGTTCCCGGGGTAAACAATTGAATATTTGTAATGGAATTTTCACATACTTAGTAGGTAAACTCTTGAAAAAAAACTCACAAATTTAATATGTTAATATAAAATTTAAATATTTAATTCATAAAAAATGAAATTATTGATATACTTGTGTAAGTAACAAGACACTTTTAGTAACCACTATCTCATCTTTTGGATTTAAAATTGTGATCTCTTAAAAAATAACATATACTTCTAATCATCATCCCCAAAAAATCATGAATATAATAATGAAGTAAAATTGTAAATTTAATAAATTAAATTGGTCTTGATGATGAATTTCATTAGTAATTTTGAAATGTTCATTAATCATTACTTTGTGATTTGTCAGTAAACTTGTATAAAAATAATTATGGATCACAAAAAATCTTACCAAATAAATAATTAAATTGAAATTAAAACTTAAAAAATAAAAAATTAAAAAATTTAATTTTTAATATGTAAAATATAATATAAATAATTTTGATGTATAGTAAAATTTTACTCAAAATTTCAATTTAAAAATAATAAATTACAATTTTATATAATAATTTATAAATTTTGAATAATGAAAAAGCCTAATGGTTAGAAACGCCTTATCTTATAAACATAATCATAACTAATAAAAAAAATACATATGATAACTATTAAAAAAAAACAAAATCACATCGTAATAATTACACCTCCACACCTCCACTACGGAAGGCTCCGCTCCCCTTCCACCACGGCGAAACTTCCGGGTCTCATGATGATATTTAATAATGATTAAGCATAAAATAGATTTTAATATGATAAGCAATAATCAAATGTGTGGAAAACAAAATCAATTTAATATAAATAATAATTATATTTTCATGTGTAATATGACTCGACTCTACGATTAAATGGATGAATAATTAATTACGCCGTAAGGCGTTTCCATATGAAATAAACTTTCCTTTGAAGTTACGTGTCCATTTGTGAGCGCTTGATTTTGTTGTTAGACGATTAAAATTGTTTCAGCCATCGGATTCATAAAAGACGGTTCAACTATCGGGAGGAGCAGAGCACGCACAGCTAATAAGAGAACTCGGAGCGGCCTGTGAAGAGGTGGGAATGCTCCATCGGATTCATAAAAGACGGTTCAACTATCGGGAGGAGCAGAGCACGCACAGCTAAAAAGAGAACTCGGAGCGGCCTGTGAAGAGTGGGGAATGCTCCAGATCATAGATCATGGCATCCCTGCAGAACTGAACTCTCAGATAATGTGTTGTGTCGAGGAGTTCTTTTCGCTTCCAGTGGAAGAGAAGATGCAGTACGCCATACAGGCAGGCCAGTTCATAGGCTATGGAAATGGGAGCTTTATCAACGATGACCCCTTCAAGGACTGGAGAGAACTATACGTCACGCCATGCTACCCGGCTCGAGACATTCAAAGCTGGCCTGCAAAGCCAGTTCAGTTCAGGTTAGCCTGCATTTCCTTGGTTTATGTACTTTATCTAGTGCATTACACGATCATATATTTTATCTATCCCACACTCGAACTGTCATTGTTTTTCAGGGAAGCTTTAGCGAACTACAACGATACGATGATGGAGTTGAGCAAAACACTACTTGGGCTCATCTCAGAATCGCTAGGAATTGAAGCGGTTGCGATCGAGAAAGCCTGTGGAGAAGGCCAACAGAAAGTTCTCTTGAATTACTACCTGACTTGACCCCACCCCGCTTTAACGTTAGGCCTCAAGAGACGTACCGATCCAGGAACTCTTACCATTATACTGCAAGACAATGTTGGAGGCCTTCAAGCCACAAAGGACGATGGTGAAACGTGGGTTACAGTGGAACCCATCGATGGAGCTTTCGTTGTAAATATCGGAGACCATATGCATGTCAGTGCCTATATTTATTGTTTTCCACAACATTTTAATTCTGTATTGAACGTATTGAGATTAAACGAAACTGAGTTACAGTATAAAAATAAAATGAACCTCTATGATCTTCGTCGTAGTTATTTCGAAATATTATGTTATTTAATTCATCATGAAACATAACAAATAGTTCTGAGAGAATAAGCTATCTTGTTTTAGGACTGCGTCGCAAGATTAGGTCTTGCACTAGTATTGTGTATGAAGATTATCTCGGTTGAAAATATCACACGATCTGTCTTCTAATAACCTCAAAAATAACCACAAGACCACTTTCTTATTTATGTGGTTTATTGTATTAGGATTGTGGTATTTTGGTTTCTTGCATGCATGTTGAATTTGGCTTTTTCTATGATGCATGGATTTTTGGATAGTCCATACAACATTGGTACAGGGAGAGAGTGATCATTACATTTATTTAATAACTATAAAAATTAAACTAATCGATTATTTTTTTAATTAATTAACTTTTTGATTATATAATCTAAATGTTAAATATTTTTTTTGAACCGGTCAACTATCTATTATATATATATATATGGTTGCTCAACAAAGTATTATATTACAAAATATTTTAGATTCAAATTATTCAAGTTTATCCCTAGACTGCTTGCTAGGGGCAGTTTGGTTCTAAACATTAGTGATCATACGGAAATAACTATACAAATATATATGAATTCCAACCATACTTATTAATAAATCATTGTATTAGGATTGTGTTTCAAAAGTTAGGTCTTGCACGAGGATTGTGTATGAAGATTAGCTCGGTTGAAAAAATCAAATATCTGTCTTTTAATAACCTAAAAAACAACCACAAGAACACTTTTTATTTATGCGGTTTATTGTATTAGGGTTGTGGTATTTTTGTTTCATGGATGTAGGTTGAATTTGTTTTTATTTTATTATATTAATAAAAAAAATGTGTGTGCGATTTTTTAGATTTTCTACACAATATTTGTATAAAGCCAAAGTGGTCACTAGTTCTATGGAATATTTTTATATAAGGAAGATTTATGTGAAAGGATTACTTTCTATTGATTTAATTTTTAAATAGGTAACTAATAATTTTTTAATAATAAAATATTTTTAACTAAAAAACCTTCGCCAATTAAACTAATGTT
>APFE030460457.1:0-16020 GCA_000404065.3 Pinus taeda
AACAGGTTCAGAATGATGACTCCACTGCTGTAATTCTTCCTGCTGTAGCTTTGTCTCAAGCTGAAAAAACTCAATATTCTCTTGTACATTATGCAAACAGGTTCTAATGTCAACAAGATAAGCTTTGCTTATTCTTACTGTACCATGAGCAGAGGAATGTATCAGAGTTTTTAAGAACTCCAATACTTCACCAATTCTGGCTATTTTATTCATTGTCAAAATTACACTGATCACAACTATGAACTCAATGCAATAAAGTAATACCCACTCACAGTACACAGCAATATCATTTATAAATGTGCAACAAATGAATCAAGGAAGCAAGGCAAAGAGGTGTTGTATTGATAAAGGAACCTGGAACAATTGTGAGTTTGCACAGTAATAAGGATAAGTTTGTTCCCAGAAATTCGTCCTCAACACACAACAGGCAACTATGACTGATCTGCAAATGTCTCTGAAACCAACCGCCTCAACCAACTCAACCTCTTGAAATAGGCTCCTCTTTGTCTAGAGTTGGCACCACTAACAAGTGCTACTCGACCCCTTTGAAATGATAAGTCTACTATTAATTATGGAACATATGATCAGTGGCTCCTTGGCCTACTGTGAAATTCCTCTTGGAAAAGTTCCAAAATAGCTTTGAGTTTTTCTGAGTTTGATGGGATTTTTCAGTGAGGAGTTTAGTTAAACACTTTGATAACAGACAGCTATAAGTATATTTATTGAGTTTTACTCCAAATTGAGATGCACATTGAGAGTACAATGCCTCCAGAAACCTCTCAATCAGCAATATGATATATTCAATGATTTCACCATTAAATTAAATCACCGCTGAGCACATTACATCAGTGACTAGGAGTAATTTACTCACTGGAAACAACATAGAAGATACTAGCCATGCATTTCTACCGATTTCTGAACTTACAAATAAGAGTTTACAGTATGCCCAACATCAAATATGGAAATGACTATGGCAGCTTAATGTCTTCAGCAGCAGAACACCCACGAAGGCTGTACTTGAGGACCCTTAGGAAGAATTGACTGAGTTGAAGCTCTTGATTCTTTCCTTGGTCAGCAGTGATCCCTACGATTTAAAGATCCTGTCGATTTACATGTGTGGGTCCAAGAATACGTTGTACAACAGTTCGAATCTCTCCATATGATATCTACCACCCTCGCTCTCACAACAATCTCTAGTACACTCAATCCAAATAAATCTACCTACAAAGCAAGGGGCATTTCGTTGTGTGTGTATATAACTTTATCATTTCAGGCCTCTTGGTAGCAATGGCTTCTGCACTTCTCCTGCTATGATACTTTGCTCCTGTTTTTTTTCTCTGTAATTCATTAACTTGCAGGCCAAGGCTAAATTATCCCCTCAAATTAAAAATGCCAGAGAAGTGTCTCCGCAATTTCCTGGAAAGCACTCAGAACTTTTTTTTTATATGACTTATCTTCTATTTGCTGCGCCAATTCGTGCCATGCCATCCATTTCGTTAATATCGTAATCTTTTTCGCGACCTGCTTGCAGTCCCTTCTATTGCGGATCAAAAAAAGCGACGGTTGAATTAATATTAAAATGGGAGGAGTGGATTGTGTAGTCTAATCAGCGAGGATATGGATACAATGTTCAGGAGTAGTGCGTTGTGGTACTAGGGAGAATAACGATAAAGCGCTGAGGAGCAACGTTATATGACTCATTTGGGGAGGCCAACCGACGGTGGTGTGGCTCACTGTACTGACGTGAATGGTGTTGTGGGAGTGCAGTGAGGAGTTGCCTGTGCGGGGAGGTAATGAAGTTCAATCAATTGTAAGTGTCGAAAAGAGAAAGGCATTTTCCGGTTATTCTTACGTTGACAGAAAAATGTTTCTTGGAATATGTTCATTCAAATTCCGAATTCTCCTCAGTTCTCCAGGAACTTCAAGTCCAGGGTGACGCTACCGCCATTACCGCAGAACAAAACTTGTGCTCATCTCTCGTTGACTTCAAGAGATAAACGCTCAACTTCACCATCCTTTTTAATCGCTCCAAGCCTGAGCTTGTGTGTCTACGCCTGAACTTGAGCACGTTCAGTGGCCCACACCTGATACCTTCAACGAGAGATGAGCGTAGTGCTCTTCAATCCAAATTGCATGAAAATGAAGCAGAACTTGCCCGCTCACGCACAACACAGGCTCGCCTTCTACAGGAGAAGGAGCTCGCTGAGAAGCACAACACTTGGTTGAATGAGGAGTTAACGTCTAAAGTGGATGCAATTCTACAGCAGCGCCAAACCAGTGCGGAAATAGAGGCAGATCTTTCTGCTAAACTTGCCGATGCTGAGATGGACAAGAGCCAAATAGATGATGTCGTCTTGGTCGGGGGTTCGACTATCACTTTGTGCAGGAATTCAAAAGAAAGCACAGAAAAGACATCAGCGGGAATGCCAGAGCTCTTCGCAGGCTGAGAACAACATGTGAGAGGGCAAAAAGAACGCTGTCTTCTACTACACAGACAACGATTGAGATTGATTCTCTATATGAAGGAATTGATTTTTACGCCATAATTACTCGAACTCGCTTCGAGGAACTCAACATGGATCTTTTCAGGAGAAGTATGGAGCTTGTGGAGAAATGTATGCGATCGATGCACATTCAATTGTTAGCTGGAATTGTAACAATTATTTCCATAAAGAGTGTTAGAATTCCAGGAGTGCAGGTCACATAGGCGCAGGTAGGATAGTGCGTTACATAGAATATTGCAGAGTATAAAACCACTATAATTTTAGGAGCAAAGATAGAGATGATTTGAGCACAGAGAAACGTAGCAACGTATGGGAGCCAAAAGCAATATCTTTACACAGGATATCAGGTTTGACAGAAAAGGTCAGACAACTGACAGGCAGGTAATGGCAGCGTATTGTACAGAGCAGGCTTTGTATGGAGCAACGCTTTTAAATGGAGTGTTTATGGACAAAGAGTGCAGGTAATGGCAGATAGAGGTCAGGTAACGCAGAAGAGAGTCTTAAAATAGCCAGAGTCAGGTGCAACGCATATAGTGCTAGAGGTCAGGTAGAAGAGGCAGCAGATTTCTGGCAGACAATGAATTAATGGAGCGTTTCAGGTAATGGGTAGAACTGACATATATATAGAGACCACAAAACAAGTGGCTCAAATTGGAGCAGGACTAGCGATCGCCCTCTCTGATACCATGTTAAACACACATGGGTAGCAAGAACAATATGAAAGATAAATCATGAGAGTACAATTTTTATTAACAAATGATTTACATTTATAGTACAATATGTGACCGTTGGGTTTCACATCCCAAGGTCTCTTGGACTCCTTTTGTCTATTCGACTTCCACACTAACCCATTGAGGATTATGTGTCCAACATAAATGGTAGATGAAAATTAGGAGCCACTTGTTGATCATTTTTCCTTGCATTGGAAAAATATTAAACATTGAGGACAATCTTTTGGGAAACAAGAAAATTTCTCCATTTTTATTGAAGTGATACTCGCCAGTATCTTGAAAGGTGTCTTCTTGACTTTCTTCAAAAAATGGAAATGTGAGTGCTATACAACAAACCTCTTGAGCTCTTTTCTTATTGGATTTTTTTTTAATAAAGGAATTTTCTTTAACAACCAAATTTTTCTTTCAAACACAACCATGCTACTAGATGGGCTAGATAACTTAGAAGAATGAAATATAAATAGATATGGTGTTCTCAAGAAAGATACTTCTTGTTGAACACAACATGCCTTTGTAATATTTGCAAGTATGAGATACAACTAGATATCATTGTAGAGTAAGCCAAACTCTGATATTGATACTATCCAAAACCTCTCTACTTGGAGGTTTGAAAAGTTGTATGAGTTGAGAAAAAAAATGTCCAAGTACAAATCAAAATCAATTCAATTGCTCGAGCATAGTGATGACTTATTTCTTCTCAACCATCTATAGAGTAAATAACAAAGTTGTTATAAGTGTGCCTTGTATGTCACTTGGTCACCTTCCCTAACTATGTGGAATAATGGAATCAAAATCTCCTTTTGTGGTAATCATTACATGTTTTCCAAGTCTAAAATAGATTATACAATCTTGTGTGGTTTATCCTTTCACATGTGTTTGATTCTCTCAAAAAATAAGTAACACGTATTTCATTTGATGATTCTATTTATATTTGGTATGATTTTTTGAATATTGTTAATTATAGATATAACATTTCCATATATAGTATGTGCACGAATGATTATTTTTCTGAAAACTTTAATAGGAAGAGCCTATTATATATCAATGATGATCCACACACTCATGGAAACATTTCAAGTTCATAATAACTATAGCTGTGCATTGTTCAATGCAAAATGCTTGTTTGAGGAACACTCTAGTGACAAACAATTCTTTATGAAAAGGAAGACATCCACATTTTCTATTGTGCATGCGATACCTAGTTTATCTCATAGCATTGAGTTGTTAATAAACTACAACTTTCAAACCACTAACTACTTTTGAAAGGTTGCTTGACTTGGGACTATATTTAGACATCCCCATTTGGGGCAGAAGAAAAAAGTTTAGAGTAATTGTATTTCTAGATTTTCAATGGAATAATGTAAATTTAGTGCTTAATTCAACATTTGCTTTATAAAGTGGTTGATTGCATGTGTACTGAATGTGTTTTTTTGGTGCTTTTAGTAAATGTTTGAACATAGTAAATGCATTACAATCATTGATATTATTAATTTAACGTTTAATATTTGTATAGTTAAGATTCATAGCGCGAATGACATGTCTACCATCTATGGTTTGCACCCCACAATGATATCAAATCGAGAGAGGGATATTGAATGACCACAACTCATAGAGGAAACATACCAAACATGGTTGAATCAACCACCTATTCACTTTCCATTGCATCCTGAGTTAAAATTTCATAACATCTATAGCAACACTAGTTATTTACACGTTGGAAATGAAAACAATGACACCAAGGTTGGTATGGATGGTTTCTTATGAGATACACGAGCCATAAAGGGAATGTTGTTAACACATTCTTGTGAGATGAGATGTGGGGTGATGGTCATATCACTAATATCTTCTTGCAAATCTTAAAATATATGTCCACCACCCATCTCTTTGGAAATGGGTCAATGTCTACCCAACTGGGGATAACAATTCTACTGTACAACTTGAAAGTAATGTAGGTATGTTAGATACATGTTTATTAACAATAATAGACTAACTAACCATTAATTTCCCTATAGTTTAATGAATATTTTCACACAATCGTCAATGATAATGTACATTCATATTTCCCACTAGTTGTAGGTTATTCAAAGATAAGGTGCTTTGAGGTGAAAATGGCCTCCTTGATAGCTCTAAAAGGGAAAATAAACCACTGAAAAGGTTGGTTGAATAGTGACTCTTAGATCATGCTTCCATGAATGATTGTATTCTTAATAGAGGCAAATTCAAAGACAAGGAGATATACTTAGAATTTGGACATGAAAAGTATTGGAAAACTAAAAAAGGGTGAGACACATGGTCCTCTTCATAATATATTGAGCCATATGCTTTTATTAATTCCAAGGATTCAAAAGATATCTTATTGCAAATAATTAACGATGTTGCAGGAGTGGTATGTCTCACATAAAGTGATTCAGAAGTGATGCGTATCCCAATAGATCAATAACCATAAATCATATAAAGGATGCATGTTACAATAAATTCAAGGATGAAATATAAATCGTCTTATTGAGCATAGCCATGGATGGTGCCAACACACATTCCCTCCAAACCAACATTTATTCTATTTGGCCAGTGGTAGTGATTAATATCAATATTCTTGGTATGGTTGTTCATGAAGAATAAACATCTTATGTTGACTCTTATAGTTCACATAGTAAAAGACAAATTAAGGGAATTGATGTCTACCTCCAATGGTTGATTGATGGATTGAAGGACTAATGGGAATACATGCAATTATGAAATGTATCAAGACCCATCCCAATAATAATAGAGCTCCTTTATATTGTATGACATATGCACATACAACATGCATGGTTTTCTAGGATTGAGTTCGCTCTAGTAAGCATGCTTATTGGTTTGTTTACAACTGCAACATTATTTGGCATACATAAATTGGTACAATTGTTGTCATTGGTACTAACATGTTCTATATACAATAACATCACAAGCTTGTAACAAAGGATATCATGGATGTAAATATTATTAGGACCTTCTATAAAGGTTAAGTGGTCCAGTGGTCTACGAAAGACAATGTATAACTACTCAAAATTATTCCTCCCAAAAGACACCCTTATAGAAGAGTAGCATTTACCTTCAATGATAAACTAGAGAGAATCTAGGGACTTGAAATAAGGACATTGACATACTAACTTAGGCCATATGAAATAGAGAAAGATAAGCGAATTATAGAATTGTTCAATTCAAACAAGGAACCTATGTTTGATGATCCTAAATTTTTCAACACTTAAGTTGAGAAAATTCCCATTGGTATGAAAAGGAAATTTGATTTTATGAATTTCCATATCGGCACCATCTTAATATTGCCCACTTAATAGACCCCATGCATACATTCAAAATGTTTCATCTTCTTTACATGGGCTCATCTCATTGACAAAAAGTAACACATTAGGTGTTATGAGGTATCTTATTTATTTGAGTACTAGAAATAAGCATCACCCAAGAAAAATAAATAGAGGAGAGGTCAATCCCTCAGTATTTTGAAGAAGCTAATGTATATGATTTATTTATGGCAAATGATGTTATATTCAGTGCGAAAATGCTTTATTTATATGGGTTGACTCTACAATGCAACTTCTTTATATGACATTTGTTGGGATTGAATTCACATGGCCGTTCAAGCCTTCTAAAGGCATACTTGTGGATTAAATGCTTCTTTTCTATAGGGTAGTTTATATACTTTGTACTAATTTTATTATGCCAATTAATTTTGTACGTATTAATTTTGTAGTGTCCTTATCCTTTACTTATATGTGGTTGTACGAACATTGATTTACCCTATGACCTATGATGTGCCATATCTAAATTATCAACATCTGCATGTTGGATTGCATCAAAGGATATCCACGTGGTCAACATTCCAAGTGTTGGAATTGTGAAATAACTGAGATTGTTTATATGTTTTAGGAGTTGCTCACAAATTTCATGGACCTGAAAGTTCATCTTTCAATTCACTTAGCTATTGAGTTTGAATTAGTTTAGGTGGAGTGATATTCTTGGACAACATGAGAAAGTTGAAGGTTTTTCTTTGATAAAGGGAAAGACACGAGGGGTCTATGGCTACGAGTTAAATAGCATATGAGGTGTTCCATTATGATAGTGAGTACATCAAGTAAATAAATGACACACCCAACAACAACATTTAGGATGACAATTGGGATGAGGACGAAAGGGAAAGAGAGCTACTCGAAACCAATGAAAAAAGGCATATGATAAAGAGGAAGTCACTTTTCATGTGTCAATTGTATATAGAGAAATTCTTTACTCCAACTTGGTAATATATATCTTTTTTGTTTGTTTGTCAAGTGGTATGAGTTCATCAGGCTTGATCTGTGGTTTGAGAAACCATGACCCAGGGGCATCTAAGCCATCAAAATCACTTGGGGAACACACCTGACCTAGGGCACACTAGCTCTTAACATGATTGTATTTTTGCCCAAGGAGTTTGAAACCGGTGACCTTCATATCTCGGAGTGACTTAAAAATACGCCCCATCACTATTATTCTACGCCCCATGAGCTTGGTAATATATATTTAATGTCATACTATTTATTTTGATTTCATGAATACATTAACAAATGTAGAGATTGATGCTAGTAATGAATTTATTCTTTACAACCTAGAGGCAACACAACCTCAGGCTACATTGTATGAGAAGAGAAGGAAATGGGACAATGACATGAACAAATACAAATAATTGAAAGGTAGAAACATGCCTTATCTTGAACATTTTAAAGAAAATATACCAATGATATGTCACAATAGCTAGGCGGTTGACCAAAAATAAAAATGACACATCCAATCATTAACCTCATGGTGAAGAGGATATACTAAACATAGGGATTAGATGCATAACTCTATACTAATATTTGTATGTCAATTATTCTTCTTATAATGCACATTTGAAGTATAACATGCATTTTTATATTAACGCTAGGGTTACTAAACATATTACACCATTTTTTTAACATTTTTATAGCTGCATTTGTTTCCATCTACATGGGCGTATGTACATCATTTTTGCACTGAGGATGCCAATGATGGGCGTGTCACACTTGATTACGGAGTGGAGGTTGAATTTAAATAATATAGTGTTTCTAGCCACAATGGTTTGAACTTATTAAAGGAGTGTTTAGGTTATGTTGGAAAGATACAAAAGATCATACAAGTGGACTTGTCATCTTTATGCTATGCTAAATTTAGCTGCAAATGGCGGATACCTTCAATTGAAGTAATATAAAGGAATATTATGATAGTGGGCTCACATATATTAACTCTAAAAAGATGTGGGATGAAATGAAGGAGCTTTATTGGTCCATTAAATGTTGTGGATATTCCACTAGAATAAATTGAATTCTATACTAAGAGGGTTAATTTCATAGTTTCCAAATTCATTAATTATTTCTTTCTGCTTATGCATGTAATAGATAAATGTGGAAAATAGAGAAACATAAAATACAACAACACATGCACCCTAATGAACACAATATATTTGATGGTGAACCATTACAGGAGAAAACCTAGTTGGAAGGTGAGGATGCTCTGCTCTTTTTTTTTCCTTGAATGGAAATAATGCAAGTACAAAGGAGAAATAACTCTCTATGGAGTTGTTTGAGACCTGTGGAATGATAAGATATTATAGAAAATTAAACTCCCTTTGTTATTCTCTCTCACCCCCACTCCCTATTGCTTTTCTCTCTATGGAACAAGATACAATCAAAATGAATGAAACCCCTTCTCCTCCTAGTGGCCCAATTTTAACACAACTCAATAGCCAACTAGGGGTCAATTTGACTCCTTCAACTCTCAAAAAGAGTTACAAATTTGATCCTTCTAGAGCCTTATGCATAGTACTCTTGTGGTTAATTGATTTTCCATGAGTAATAGGGTTGATGTGGCATTCTCTTGAATCATGGTGGTCAAACATGGTACGTCAATTCGCGAGAGACATAACTTTCTTGTATGAGATCCAATTGAGTCAATTATTGTGTTGTTGGGAATGTATCAATGTGTAGAATATGGAATATTGATTTATAGTAAGTTTGGGACCACAAAAGGTTGTAATTTAATGCCTCAAAATGGCTTAAGAAGTTTTTTAACCTGAATTTTCCAAACTAGGATTGTTCATAAAAATGACCCTACAAGTTGATTCCTCCAATTTTCCCACTGTAGAAGCATCAAGATGAATAAAAAATAATATAATTATTCTATCTAGATAACTTATGTTTTTCTAAACATCACAAACAAATGCTTTTTTACCAGAATGTGTTGGAGAGAGATTAGTGGTTCATACTAAGACATAATAAACAACATTATATCGTGCTAAGTAGGAAGATAGTTAGGGCGATGGCAATGAAGGGTGATATGTACATGTTTTGTTTCAAAAATTATCTTGTGGAAATGCCATTTTATTAGAGTTTCTATAAACTAGCAAATTATGTATATATTCTTTTTTTTTGTGAATTAAATTTGTATTACCTCAAAATTTCGAAGTACATCAAAATCATCAAATTTCACTCGATGTTTATAGTATTCAGTCTCAATTGCCTCGAGGGAAACTAGATTTGTTGACCATTAATTGAAAATCAAGTCTACCAAAAATAAACAACGACTGCCAATAACAACCCAAACTACCATGTACTAAACTACACATAGGAAGAAAACAACTGCTAAAAGCCATATCATGATATCAAGAGTCTGAAGAGGTCACTAGGGTTGGATCCTAAGCATTGGCACTTGTAGGATCCATAGGCTTAAGTTCATATCGAAGGTGGATTTCTAGGTGGGTTGGTCAGGCATCTAGACTCACCAAGCAAGAATGCTAATATTGTTACACTCACTTAATTTCATTCAAGGAAGAGATGATGTCATCATGGTCCTCATGCTTATGTTTCAAGACCCTGCCCAAAAGGGTTTTCATCTGCTAATGAAGGGTGATGGAGTTCAGGTATTGGATCTGTCTTCCCATGGTACAAATAGGGCCAGGAACCCAATGGTTTACCTCCAGGATTTTAGAGTCATAATAAGCTTGACAATGATTGGTAGTGAGGGTCTCGAGTTGGCAGATTTCTTCGTGAATTTTGTGAGCGGTAGTGGAATGAAAGTTAACATTAGCTTCCTGGGCCTGGGCTTGGGTGCACGACCCGCATTGAGGGTTTAGGCCACCACCTCCGCAATGCTTGTGTATACTTTTCCAGGGCATAATGCACTAAGAAATACAAAATCAATGAAGAAAACTATTCCACAGCAACCTAAGAATGATAGGAATGAGGTTGAGAAAGTTGAAATGAAAGCAGAGCCAAGAGTTACTGGGGGTTCTAGGCAACTCGAGCAACTAGAAAATTAGAGAGATAGGTAAAAAAATTTGGGTAGGGGTCACACACTAACCAGGAGACACAAAGATGCCAGTTGCAATGTAGACCATTAGAAAATATGGCAAATCCAGCTGACTTGCACTAGTGAGACATAAAACTAGTAAAGAAAAGAACTAAGCTACATGGGAGAGACAATACCTTGCTGAATCTGGTCAATGATGCTCGGGCCATCGAATTCACTTGCATTGAAGGCAGATGGTGTTGTCTACAGTTGTAACCTCTGATTTTAGAGAAATCCACATATGCCACCATTATGCCTCTGGAGCCAGTTGCTAGTCCAATACTCAACTTCCCCTACAAGCACCAGGTCCCTCCAGAAAAGTAAGTTAGATTAGGTTGCATGCATGTATAATTCACATCGACACCATTGTTAGAGGTAAGAGACCTCCCCTAAGGAAGAGAGAGTGAATTTAGCCATGTTTCTACAAACTTCTCAATACACATAGACCCGCCATACCAGATAGCTAAGAGAATAGTCCCACTTGTGGTAGGAAACAAGCGTAAACACACCAAAAAATCCAGAGGGCAGGGTCTATCCTCACAGAGCAATTGAATAGACACAGGTTTGCCATGGTAATGAATTGGGAAGGAGTGTTTCACATGTGCAGTGCATGGGGTAGGCTGGCGATGCCACCCCCCTCTTAAATGTAGTTGGAGGCGGTGGGGTGGCGACCTCCCCCCAACCTCCAAGTTCACTTCATTGAACACCCCAATTAGGGGAACTGTGTATATATTCTTAATTAAATTTTGCATGTAAATAACAATTAGTGATATTTTATAAACATATTTAACAAATGTATTTAAGCATTATTAATTATTGCCAAGTTTCAATAATTCCAAAAAGTTAATACATACCAAAGTCATTTATACGAAAAATTAACCATTTACAACTATCATCTTGGACTTTTTTTTTGAAATTCCAATTTATTTGAGGAATTGTAAATAATTTTTATTTAATGACATTAATATTAACAACTGAAATTGTCATGCCACTTTGGTGGAAAAACTTTCAATCTCTTTATATATTTTCATTTTCTTTTTTGTCAAGGCCACTTTGGTGTAAAGCCTTTCAATCTCTTTATATATTTGTTATAAAAAATTCAAAAATATTTTTATGAATTAAATCAAGCAAATTGATTTACAAAATTGATAAAAATTGATTTAAAATTATTTTCATGATTGGATATGCAATATATCATCACTATTGGTAAGATTAATATTAATGACTATTATTTTTATGATATTTTAGTTGAAGGTTTTTGTTTTGTTTTTTTTCTTAAATCTATTTATATATTTAATATGAAAAATTAGATGCATTTTTATGATTTAATGGAAGATGTAATCAAATAAATTGATTCAAAAATCTAATCCATTTTGATTTAGAATGTTCTTCATCATTTAATATGGCAATATATTAACCATTTGTAAGATTAACAATAACAACTATTATTATCTATGTCATTTTAGTTGATTTTTTATTTTATTTTTATAGAATTGATGATAAAATATTTTCTTATACTGAAATATCTATCATGATATTAATGGTTTGTGGTGAAATATTTGTCTTGAAAATACTTTTCTAACACATAGATAAGAGAATATGGTTTTTAAAAACTTATTTGCATTGATCTTAAATGGTCCATGGTGAAATATCTATCTCAATATTAACTAGTTTGTGGTGACATATTTGTCTTTACTAAATACTATTATGTTGTTAGTTATTCACTTTTGTCTCTGGCTTTGTTTTGTGGGACTACAAACATAAGCACAAAAATCCCAACAACATATATGTAAAGGAAATCAAAATAAACATAGATATAGAGATGACCTATCCAATCCAATAAACAGATGCATAGAAACTACACACAAAATAGAGATCGCTAGGTAGACATGAGAACAAGTTTTTTTATAGAATATATATGCTTTGCAAAAGAGAAGTTTCCCTAGAAATAAAACAATTTTTTGGAGATAGATCAATGGTGAAATATTTGTGTGATGAAATTCCTAGCATATTGAATTCTAAGGCAACTACAATGAGCTATGGTTTGTGGTGATTTCTTGGTGTGTCATGGACTGAGTTCAAAGATGGATTAAATTCAAAAGGATCTCTAATTGATGCTATGGTGAGGTCTATTTGAGCTCCATTCTAGTTGTTTTGTCGCTATTCAAACCCCATGGTAAATTAGGTGCACAAGTTCCTTCTATAATTTTTATTTATTATTCATGCTTCCCACTATGAGTAATTCAGCATAGATAAAAAAACTTTCCATTGAAGGCTTATATTAAGTTGATGGATTATGAGGGGAAATTTACATTATATTTATAGTTGAAACTTGGAAGAATGAATAATATAAGGTCCCTAACATATAATTATTAGTATTGTGGTTGGGATGGAAAAATATATCCCCATGATAGAGGGATTGGTGGAAAGAAAAGAAAAACAAAAGAAAAAGAAAACCATTTCTTTTCACGAATTTGTAAGAAAGACTCTCTCAAACAATACAATTTTATGAAGTTTTCAGATATTAATACAAATAAGATATATATATCAACTTTTTTATGTCATGCATATTAACTATACATTTTATAAGAAAGAAGTCTAGATTAAAATGGTCCCCACAAAAGCCTAAGAACAAACTATTTATAGTTTAAGAAATGAAGATAGTACCCTCCTGCTAGGAGAATTTAATTCTATAACTGCAACCAATCAAGCTACTTGTTTAAGCAATGATTCCAACCCTAATCCTACATGGCTAGATGAGGAAATTATTTTAGCTTAATTGATATGAAAGAAACTTTAAATGAAGAGGGATGGGTGTTTGTGAGGGGGCGGGATGGCTAGGGCTCTGAAGTCCTATAGCGTCACGAGAGCTAGCGACAGTCTAGGGCACAGTTAGGGTCCGTGGAATCTGATTCCCGTAGATAGAGGCAACACGCGGCAGGGAAAGCTAAAAATATCTCGTGGAAGGCAAAGGATGCGACATCATTTCTGGGCAGTGACTCTGATGGCAGACGACAACTACACTCTCAACGAAACTCTCCTGTGACCGTTTTTGGCAACTCTGTTGATATGGATGAGGAAATCGTTGAGTACTCCACAGACTCAATGGATCACATGCTAATTTGGACTAAGGATCCACCTCAACATCTCCCTTTGCACTCACTGGAGATCTCTCGGGTACCTGCTGACCAGGTTGTGCCCTATATTACTAATATGGAAGATGGTGTGACCTCCCTCAATACCCTAGGGTTTTCTCATCCTACCTCTACAGTTCGAGCAGGTATTGACCTCATTCTACCATACTATCAACCCCAACTGAAACTTATGATCTTGTCTTTGTCAGAACTACAAATATGGGAGCTTAAGCAACTTTCAAAGTTGCATTTGGACAAGGTGAGAAATGTGCGGTGACAGTAGGGTTTCCTATATCTGAATCGGAAACCATTGGTTTTGAGAGATTAGGGCTTAATGTATCAGGGGTTGCAAACCTTGGATCCCAGGTACCACATCCGACACATACTATAAAAACCTTGGGTTGCTTTGAAGGTATCCCCCATCAGATATTGGATCAAGAAGACGTTAGGGTTTCTGACTCTGACGAAGCTCACTTAGAGGAGATAGTGAAAACACATGAAGAACAATAAAAAAAAATAGGGGGGAAAAGTCTAAGTGCACAAAGGTCAGGGAACTCAGACGATTATTATTTTTTGGTGAAGGCATTAGCATGTCACAGGTTGCAGAAACAAAGAGCTCGGTGTTGGCCGGTAGGCTCAGAGGACGTAACTATTCCACAACAAGGCTCAAGAGATGGGTGACGAAAATCTAGGGCAATACCCTTGATCAGTTATCAACGGTCCTCACTGTGACAAGAGGGTGGTTTTCCCTCATTTTCGCTCTCCTTGAATATGTGAATTGGGTCCTTTCCAAATTTTGGCATATTGAAATGACTCTGGTTCTTCTAAAGCGCTGGATGCCTGTCTTTGACCCAAACAAAGAAAAATTGGGGGCAGGTCCTATATGGGCCAGAATGCCAGGATTACCACTCCATTTCTGGTCTAAGGATGTGTTCAGATGCATCAGAGACGATCTGGGGGTCTATTTAGACCATGAAAGTCCTTCATGGAAACGGGGAATGTAGCTATAACTAGAATTCTGGTTCACTTGGATACCAGGGAAGGTCTCATGGAGAGTTTTCATCTCCAATACCATGGTCACATAAGATGAAAGATTCTGGACTATGAAGGGGTCCCTTTCCATTGCAGAAGATGCCATGAAGTGGGAAATCTTATAAGGATTTCCCGATGTGATCTGAAAATGGGGAACTTAGGCTTCTTGTCTAACTTACAAGAACCTCTCCCACTTCCAAAGCTTTAAATATTCCCAAGACTATTTGATTAACCAATGTGGAATTAAGAAATGCTTGAGGACATGGGTGTATGCTGGTATTTGTTTTAAACTGATTACATGCTTTAATTTCTATTGTTGTTCTGTAAGTGGATATGCTTAAACTGATATATAAATGCATATAACAGTAAATAAAACAGCAGAGACAATGCAACAATAAACAATCACACAGAAACGACAATTTAATTAGGAGTTCACCCAAAAATCTTGGGCTACGTCTCCGTGAGCTCTAGTCAACTCAACTAGGCTCTCTAGGATTATGGTGTAAGTATTTTTTACAAGCTCTTGGCTTAACGCCTACTGTTCTACACAAAAATAGTGGGTTCAGACACCATTTTATCCCCTAGCTCTTGAAGCTCTGGCTCTTGGTTCTATCTCTTGGCTCTTGGTTCTGGCTCTTGGCTCTGACCCTGGCTCTTTGGCTCTAGCTCTTTGGCTCTTTGGCTCTTCAGCTCTGGCTTTTTAGCCCTCTAGCTGTTTACAGCTCTCTTTGGGCTTTTCACTTGAACTCAAAGTGACTCCCTTGGCTTCTGCGCTACCTCTTTTGCCTTAGCTTCTTGCTTTGGCTTGGTTTTCAACAACCAATAGTCTCAGTAGCCTCCAACAACCACTATCTCTGTCGTTTTATGGCTTTTAAGCCAAATCGCACTGCCTGTTCATTTTCCCTCTCAGGCTCTCTGTCTTCCCTCTTTGGTCCTCTCAAATCCCTTCTTTAAGCGTTCAATTATCATTGCATAACGCCTTTAGTGCAGGTGACCACTTGTTCCGTAACAGATGAGGGCGTCGACGCTTGAAATCCTTCAAAAACAATCGTTCTGTGTTTTACACAGAGAACACTGTAAAGCACAGGAAAATTCTGGAGAGAACACTGTTTCAAACTTCAAATTTTCATAACTGCGCTTTAATTTCCTATTGGGTCTACCCATAAGTCACCATTGCATGTCACAATTGGCTTATTCCAAGGTTTCTCTTTGTATTTCAAAAATATATTA